>APFE031248701.1:372776-476654 GCA_000404065.3 Pinus taeda
TGACAACCTCTAAACCTCTGACATAACTGAATCAAGCATTCATTCATACTTTAATAAATCAATTGCAACAGATAGATCAATACACAGTTATGAGTTACATTATCATTCAGAATCAGTTTTCATCTTATAACCATGCTTCAGATTGTATATGCTATTTTCCAGAAGCCAACCTGTGTTTATACACAGCTTCCCTGAAGCAAACCAATGTGTAGATCTGCAAACACTTTGCTGCACTTCCAGACTTCAGATATAATCATACATAGAGGATAGAATATGTGTTAGTGATCAGATCTAGCCCATTCATTATCAGATCACATAATGATAACTCATTATGATCATGATCCATCACTAGATTTCATCCATTAACACTGAAGCTAATCACAATCAACCAATATGAATATGCAGAATACTATCACCAAAAAAACAATCACTAGAACACACTATAGAACCTTGAATACTGCAACATCAAATAGAAAACTTATAGAACATACTTCATAAGACATATGTTACCTCCATAAGCCGAACCAGCATGTATATGCCCTTTTACTAAGGGAAACCAGCGTACAAATATGCAACTTCCATCCTGTGAGGTATACGCTACTTCTGTATGTTGAATCGGCGTGTATACACTATTTTTCCAAGGTCAACCTGCGTATAGATTTGGAAAATCTAACTTAAATCATCTCAACTATTTCAGACTTCATTCAGACCCAGATCATCACATTTACATAATAATAACATGCGTCAATATTCAAATCTAGAATGTTCAAGATCAAACCACATAATGGTAATACATATAAGTCTTCATGACCCCAATCCACCAACGTTCATCAGCCATACATGTGCCTCCTTAGTTCAGATCAAGAATAGTATCACAAACCCATAGCTAGCATACTAGATCTCACACTTCATCAGATATTCATCACTTGCACACTTACCCCTTGGCCTAATGATCTTCTTCTCCTTATATAGGTTTAGGCCAAAACCACGTAGGACCAATACCTTGGACCCAATACCTGGGGTCAATACCTTGGACCAAATACCAAAATACCATGGACCAAAAACCACAGACCAAAACTTAGTTTCCCGACATGTACGTGCCTTTCCTTCTGTGAAAGTGTGTGTGTACGTTATACCCGCCTTTGTATATAGTGAACCTGTGTGTATACACTACTTGGTATATAGTGAACCTGCGTACATTCGCGACATGGTATATAGTGAACCTGCGTGTTTACACGACTTGGTATAGTGAACCTGTGTATATACGCGACTTGGTATATAGTGAGCCTGCGTATACCTTTCTTTCTTCATTCTATGAGTCTGAACTATGATCTGTCATCTGAGTGAGTTGCCATCAAGGACAACACTTAGGTCTTACCTATATCATAATGCCAACAATATTTACATCCAGGTGTGCAAGGACCCCGAGCCAAAATGGTACAACTTACCCTACCTAGCCACGGATGATGCTATTGCAGAGGTCATCAAGCGTTGGCCAGTAGACTGGCATGTTGCATCCAATGAGGCTATTAGGACTACAAAGAAGGAAAAGAAAAGGAAAAAGGAAGTGTCCAAATAGAAGGTTCAACTATTGGTTGAGAAGAGGAAGAAAGAGGTCGAGGAGAAGGCCCGGGTAGATGTGGAGCGCACTACGAAGGAACAGGTAGAGTAGAAAGAGGGTTTCTCTGAAAGGATTTAGAAGTCTCCTTTTCCCTAAACAAAGGAAGAAGAGCGGTCAAAGCAGGGTGGTGAAGATCAGCAAGATAGCACTCCCTTCCAAGTGAAGTGGTACAGGGAGCAGGAGAATGAAGGAGTGCGAAAAAAAAAAAAAATCCACCAAGTCATCGCTAGATCCAATTACCTTGAAAGAGGGCAACTTGGATGATATTGGAGATAAGGTGCGGGATACAACAGTAGAACTACTGCAGCAGTTTGAGCAACAACAAAATCAAGCATTGGTCACCATACAGATGGGTATGCGCAAGTTGCAGAGCCAAACAACTAGACTTCAAGCAGGCACAGGACAGAGCAGTGCTACATCAACCAGTTTGGCACCGAGGACCACTCAAGTAGTACAGCTGGTTTGCTCAATGGATCTTCGGGTAGTCGTGCTGCCTAATGGATCTTTGAGCACGGAGGCAGCTACTGACAAGGATATTGTCAGCACTTTGAAGAATGTGGGCCTCAACTTGGCTGCACTCCCTAGTGAGTTTCTTCACACATTGCAAGCAGGTGTGATCATAGAGATTAAGGTTTGGGAGCAATGCGCACTAAGCATGTTCAGGGAATATAAGGTCAACAACGAACAGATGTTCATGGAGAAAAAAGCAACATTGGAACCATGGAAGAAAGTTTAGGTGCAAAACAAACAAATTGCAGCCTTGGTGGCTGAAGCATGCAAGACAATCCCTGAACTGCATATCCCATAGGAAGTGTCAGTGGACGCAAAGATCAGGAAGTTGGTTGCAAGTGTACGCGACGAAAAAATAGAAGTGGCCAAGGTTAAGTTTTAACTGAATCTAAAGATAATAGGGCTTGAGTTGAAGTCGCAACCTTCAACTCCACCAGAGGTCAGAGAATAGTGTTAAGTCATTGTGAAGGAGGGAGTCACAGTAGTAGACGTTGCATGCTGGATTTCACAGCACTTTTCAAGCAATAAATGGAGGTAGTCACGGCATTGTAGGAAGATCCTAACTTAAAGAGGTTAAACACAGAAGCCCGTGAATTGCAACAGTAGTATGATGAAGTAAGAGCGATGACGCACACCGTTGCTATATCCCAATGATTGGCCAAGATGCATGAGGAAAATCAGTTCCTCGAACAGCTAGAGGCAGTGCAAATGAAAGAGGTGGTCCTTAAGGCCAGATTGGGGCCTTGGCTAGATGAGGACTATGTTATCTCTACCACCATTGAGAGAAATTTGGAAAGCTTGCAGAGAACGCAGCAGAAGATCAAGGAAGACAACGACGTACCAACAACAAAGCAGCTGGTGGAGCAGATCAAATAGGCATCCATTCATAGCACGGTTGAGGTAGCAGTGGCACAAGTAGAGCTTGGAGGTATCTACAATAAGATCTTCATGCCAACAGAGTGACTCGGGGGCAATTCAAGATATTTGTGTTGGGTTTCTGTTGGGATAGGGTCCCCTATGGTCAATTTTGGGGCAAAATTCCATGTTTTGGGGAAAAAACCCAAGTTTTATTGCAAAAAGTGTAAAGTATCTGCAAGTTGTGGTCACAGAGTGCATAGATAGTAAAATGTCATAAAGGGTTTTACCCTTCTTTTATGTAAGTTGTGTCACCTTCTATAGACCTACCCATGGTCCGCAGACCATGGGATTGTATAAAAAGGAGAGGCCTAGAGAGTCTAAGAGAAGTAGATATCGATGAAGACGAATGTAAGGGGTAAGTAGAAGTAAGAGCGAAGAAGTCCTAGAGTAGAAGAAAGGCTCTGCAACTGTGTGCATAGAGGCCTAGAGTAGAGTCCGCAACTAAGTGTGCAGACCCCTACAGCTGAGTGCACAGGGAAGTCTTGAGTTTGTAAGAAGAACTGAAGTATTAATAAAGAGATTATTCCAACAATACCTATGTTTTAGCTATTTATTTCTGTTATAAATGAATGTGTTATTATGTTATGATGAATGATGGGTTTATGAATTAATATTGTATTGATGTGAGATTTTACATGATTTATATTGTCATATGAATGCAAGTAATAACAACTGCTTATGTGAAGAATATCTTGTTACATGTTAAAGTTATTAAACACTTAAGCCGATATGGGTACATACGAAGTTAGGAGTAATCACAAAGGCACTTAAGTGGTTGATTCACCTGTATAGGGTCCGCGAAAGGCAGTCGTGAACGTTCCCAGAGGTTTAGAATCTTATTAAGGGAAGTTATATCGATAGCCCTAAGGGCTTATTAATCTGCGTGAAGGCAGTTTTAGGGCATAAAACGACATCACGCTCATCTATGGGTGCGGAAACTTGGTTCTAGCATCCCCCCATACTACGTCGGATGAGATTTCATCCCGTGCTCTGCGGGTTGATGCCGAAAGGGCCAATAGTGTAGGGATTTGTTTGGAAAACTTAACTTTGAACTTGGGTCAGGACCCACTAAGAACTTTGAACTTGGGTCAGGACCCACTAAGCCAACAGTACTATACAAGTGCCTTATTCTAATAGTAATAGGAAATGAACAATGCTTATGAAACTAGGGCAGGGAAAAAATATTTTCTCTAATAATATATAAGGATTACAAAGGCTCATGTTTCTTGTGGCAACCCTAAAATTAATGTAATACTCCTTTCCTACAAAAATAGATGGGTTATAAGCCACAACACAAGTCCATTTAATGAGTTTTATTTCCACTTTCACCCTTCAAAGGTAGTCTCTTTCTTCAAGTTAATATTTCATCTTTTTTTAACTAATGAAATGAACCCCTTGAACTTTCCCTAGGGCTAACTCAAGTGTCTAGATCCACTGCTTGGCTAGGTGAGGTAATATTGTTACCCAAGCTTGTTTTTCCTTTATCTAGGTGAAATCAACACACATTAGTTGAGAGTAGATACTAGAGGTAGGCAGTCGCTTCCTAAAGTCAAGAGTAGATACCACAAAATACAAACCCTGTGGACTTAATGAGATTGGCTTCAATTTCAAATCTAGTATTAGAGAGGTTTGGTGGGATTATTTCAAAAGCCCCAACCTACAATATAGGGATGTTTAATGGAGATCCTTTTCTTTTTCATGGAAAATTAGCGACATCCCCCTTGACGTATCCCATATTCGAATTCAGGAAGAGCTCATATACCTTTAGAAGTTAAGTAACTTGTTTAATGCTAGGTTTCCTTGAAGGGTGACCCATTATTATCTTCCCCTCACTTGGGATGATGTTGTAAGTTCATGTTGAGGTGATCTATGTAACTCTATTAGGGAGGTTAGTATATTTTCCTTAGTAGGGTAGGGATGACGATAGAAACTCTCAAAAAAAGGGATAAAGGGTAGATGAAATGGGAAGGAAGAAAAGAAACAATTCTAGGGAGATTCTAACAAAATAAAGAGGGAAAAGGAGGTAATGTTGGCATTAATAATAATATGAAATTAAGCCACATTTCCTATTTCCATTTCATTTGTGTGCTAGTCTCAATTTTGTGTGTCAAAAAATTTAATTGTTTTCATGTCCCTTAAGCATTTCTCCTCCCATCCACATGTAAGCATTCATCAAGTTCTTTTGCTTGGTATATGGCCTTCAAAATGGTGTAATACATGACCATAGTGGCAAAGATATAATGAATAAGGCTTCATACATAGCATTGGTGTGAAAACATAAAGAAATATATTGGTAATAGTACTTGAAGAAGGAGATTAGCATTATAAGGATATAATAGTAACAAGCACCCCTACAGGAAGTCGAATCCTCGTTGCCTCCTTGAAGGAGAGATGTCCTAGTCCACTAGACAATAGGGTCCACCAATATTTTCTTTATAATATGAAAGTGATCAAGAATTTGTCAATAGTATGACCAGAGTTCTTGGTTTCCTCAAGTTTTTTTTTCAATAAAACTTGCCTATCGAGAAAATAGAGTCCCTTAGAAATTACTTATTGGCAACTTAAAACAACTCTAAAAAAAATTAATAACATTATTGAATCAATTATCAAATAAAAGAAGAAAAAATGGCGAGCTTGCAAACAAGTTAGTCTGAATTGAAGCCCCAAGGCATAGCTCAATTGGTCGAGTTCCCATTGCTAAGTATATTTCCAATTGGGAGGTCACGGGGTTAAATCTCATCAACTCCCTTGGGGTTAGGCCCGACTAGATAAGTTGATGGTTATATCTCTTTGGGTGGATCTGCGTGGAATATTTTCAATGAAGCATAAATCATGGTTGAGCATTAATTAGAAAAGATAATGAAAATTTTCCAACTAATATACTATTAATAACATATTTTTCTATGCAAGAATATTTAGAAACAAAATACCAAAAATTAGAAATATTTTTAAATTTTTAAATATTGCATTTTTCATATATATATATATATATATATTATATATAAAATATCACATATTTTTCCATGCACAAATATTTAGAAATAGAATATCGAAAATTAGTAATTTAAAAAAAATACATTTTTAACATTTATTTTTAATATTATATTCTCTTTGTTTATATATATATATATATATATATATATTTCCATTCCATATAATATTAATAACATATTTTTTATGCACAAATATTTAGTAAAGAATACCAAAAATTAGGAATATTTTTAAATTTTTAAATATTACATTTTCTTGTGTTTATGTGTGTGGGGTTATTTTTATAAAAGTGACATTTTTTGGGTGTGGGTGGTTATTTTTTAGTTAATATTTTTCCTCACATGAGTCTTTATCCTTTCACTATTAGCCTTGTTAAAAATGTTTTACTTTCTAACATGTGTATGTTTTATAATAGTTCACTTAGTTAAAAATAAATTTATCATATTAATAATCTTGAAATAAATATTTATGTTCATCGAGTTATTTTTGAAATAAATTATATTGTTCTTAAATTATAAAAGTAAAACATTTTATTGTTCTTAAATTATAAATGTAATAACTTTAAATTCAAATTTCGTTGGGAACATAAATTGCCCCTCTTAATGCATTTAGAATAATCAAAACGAGGAATAATCAGAATGTGCATCTTGAATAATCTCCATTTTCAGCTTCAAGGAATTGAGACCTTATATGCAGCATGGCAAAAGTTAGATACTATATTTTCTAAACAAATCCACTCGCTCAAAAACATGGCAAAAGTTAGATACTATATGCAGCAAGGCAAAAGTTAGTTACTTGCATAACATAAAATAATCAAGATAGGAAACAACTTACATATGTTGTTCTTTCTTTCTATTTTTGTATCCACGTTTCTATTAGTCAAGGGTCTACTTACAAAACACTCTCTCTTGAAGATTTTTACAATTCTTTTATTAGAGAGAAAGGTAAGCTCGACATCTTGGAGTGATCAACACTACAAGTACATTTAACAAATTTTTAGTGGCAAAATATAATAATAAATCCAAGTATTGCAAGAAGCAAAAACCTTGCAACAACAAATAAAGAAAGGGTCTAAACCCCTCTTGGCCAACCCCCTCTCTTAATGGTGAAAAAACAACAAAATTAAAAGGTAAAGACAGAGAAACATCATAATTTTGTGGGCAACCATTTAGAGACTAAATGTTTCAAGAATATGGAATTCTTGGTAGTAGCGATGAAAAAGAACAATAACTCAAATCTTAATTCTTCTTATTCTAACTCTTCTGGATGGACATGGACTTTATACTTTTAATTTTTCCCGAATGCAACATCTACTTCTTTTAATGGGTGATTAAATGATTCTAAATCATCCTATCATATGGCCATTGGTAAACCATATATTTTTATTTTAATTATTGTAACAACAAACAAATATTTGTTGATGATGATAAAAATTTTAGTGTTGTAGAGCTTGGAAAAGTTTAATTATATGATTTCCATTTTAATGGTGTATTATGTGTTTCAATCATTTTCTACAATCTTATATCAATACATCAAATTGATAAATTATATAAAGGTAAAATAGTAAATTTATACTACATCAAGTTGTAATCAAGGATTTAAAAGATATTCAATATGTCTTAGAAACTGGAAATTGTTTATGGTATTACTAGGTTATGTAGATTTGACATGGGTTATCATTTATTCCATCAATTTTTATTTTCATAGTAATGACTTGAGAAAAATTTGGCATAATTGATTTAGTCGTTTAAACGATTACTTTTTGGAACAACTATGTTATTAAAATTGGTGATTAGTCTTCCTCTCACCCCTTGGAGAGATGGCATTTGTTCCAGTTGTGTCTCAAAAAAATCATTTGGATAGTTTTGACAAATATGCTTCTTGGCAAGATCAACCGCTTGTATCTTGTTCATAGTGATTTGTGTGGTTTCCTTCCTCCTAATTGTTTCTATGGATTCAAGTACTTCTCAACTTTCATTGATGACTTCTCCAAAAGAACTTGCATTTATTTCTTAATAATTACTTTTTTTCACACATTTTTCACCTACAATGCCATTGTAGAAAAATAATCTAGATATCAACTTCAAAAGTTAAGAATAGATAACGGAGGAAAATATGTTAACAAAAGCTTTATATCTTACCACATTACATAAAGCATTCAAATGAAACATATTATTTTATATACAAAACAACAAAATAGTGTCGCTCAAAAAACTAATCACATTAAAATAAATGGAAATTGTAAGATCCTCTAAGATATTAAGTCCTTATCTTTGGGACAAAGTCATTAATTGTGTCTTTTACATAATAAATCTCTCCTACAAAGGCTTTATAATACATAACACCAAAAGAAGCATGGAGTAAAATTAAATCAGAGGTAAAACATTATTGTGTGTTTGGTACTGAAGCATGGGTTCACATTCCTAATAAGAAAAGGAAAGCATTATAGCCTAAAAGTAGGAAGTTCACTTTTTTTGTTGTTGCATAATTTGAAGATGTAAAAAAAATACAGAATTAACCTCATTCAAATGAAATTATTATTAGGATATATGTTAAGTTTTAATAAGGTATCTTGGTCTACAAGCCTATTTTTGTATTTGTATCACCTTCAACCTACAGGTGATCTTCTTTGATTGTGCCATATTTTTTTCCCAACTTTTTGGAAGGGTTGCTATTATGGTTTCTTCTTCAAATTATGAATTTTTAACTTTGCTTGCCCACCTTCCCCTAGTTAGGTATTGTTGACCACTCCGTGTCAACTACCCTATAACAATGCACATTTTTTCCAAGGAATTTCATCGTGTTCAAGCAATCAGATACCTTGGATTCATCATCATCATTCGTCGGATTATCAGATTTGTAAACCCAAATTTTGCAATTATGATGTAAATGTTCCTATTAAGACTATATATGTATTTAAAAACCTAGGTAAGCCTATTATTTTGGCGACGAATTTCGTCCTAAGAGGTTCTTCATCTCACTAATTCCTTTGTGTTCCAAACAAGGATGATCGACAGAGTTTTCCCTTCTAGCCTCACCCCAAATCTAGGTTGGAATTTATCATCAAGATATTAGGTGAGTCCTAGTGTTTTAATCAAGTCTTTTGTAAAAATGATTTGGGAACAATTTAAGTTAATTGGCTAAATTAGTTTATTATAAATCACTTTGTCTACTAGATCATATTGAGTCGTAGAATTGGGTAAGAAATTGAGGGTCTATAACGAATAGGTGTTCCCCATTCGAGCGTTGAAATGTAATTATATCATGTAAAAAATATTTCGGTGCATGGTCCCTCAAACTTAGACACCATAGCTAAAATATTATAGGGTGGAAAAAATTATTAATCCCCTCAACTATCAATTAATTAAATTTTCTAGCAAAAATAAATTAAAATCCTAAGCCATAAATTTAAATAATTAGAGCCAAAATTAAAAGTCCTAGAGAAATTAAATTCTCCAAGTGGAAAAATTTGTGGGTCTTAAAGAAATTAATTTTTTGAGGTCCCCCACCAAGGGAATATTGAAATTTTCAAGAGAAATTGGACCCTTGGCCCTTGGTGGTTATTTCAAAGTCAATTTTTTTAGGAAATTAGCTCAAAATAATTATTTTTGAGCTAATAAAAAATGGTTTTTATGAGAGATTTGTAATTTCCTCAAAAAATAAAGATTTATGATGTTGGAGATTAAAAGATGATCAAATACATGTCAACGGTCGAGATTATTTTGATGGGGATCAAACCAACTAGTCATCATTTTCCACTTGGATGATTTGTCTATAAATTATAAGCTATTTGCTTCTCAAGTTACCAAAATTTTTTTTAGAAAGCTCAGTGTCAATCTCTGCTGATGTAATATTTTTTTGGAATTAATAAAGAAGACTTTGGGGTTTATTCATGGTGGTGTTCCTCTTCTGTCTACTGGTAATATTTTTCTGAATCATGTGCCTAAATGCTTTATTGAATTAAATTTATAAGTTTTTTATTTCATTAGCCAGCAATAGGATTATCTATTTTAATAGGTATCTTGCATTAGATATTGGGTTTAGAAAAATGTTCTAACTTGATTGATCTATCAGGCATCTCTAGATATTGATGGTTTTAACATGTATCTGACCCCTTTTGAAGCTTAAAACTTAATCTTAAGTGTGCAAAGATATAATCAAGATTCAGATCTTAGGTGTGAGGGTAAGTCTTAGGTTGGACTAGCCAACTCCGAAGTCCAGATACCTAAGATCCTATTGTATTAAATTTCCAAGATATATCTTACGATTATTTTTTGCATAGATCTTGATCATTGCTGAAAATTAAAAAACTATTATTTTACTTATTTATCTCCATTCTAATTGTGAAAATAAAGATAGATCTACTAATTAGAGCTTGAGATTTATTGTGAATATTGTAAGATAAATTTTGGGAATAATTTTATTTTCTAACCCTTGTGTGTAGCTGAGGAATTGGGGTTTATTTTTATTTTCTATATATATTTGGGTTTTGGGCTTTTGAAATTTTATTTGTGTAGGTGAATTTCAAACTAGATCCAAAGAACTATCAAGGGTTTCAAGGGTTTCAGTCCTTGGAAAATTTTAAGAGGGTTTCTAGAGGTGGATCTAGGCCTAGAAAGGCAAGATCTACCCTCTATTTTTCCTCCAAGCCCAAAGATAAACCCTTAATTTTTAGGAAGTTTCTAGTGGCGATTTGGGAAAATTTTGAAGATCTGGGGTAAATCTGAAAAAAAAATAAATAAATAAATATAAAAAAAAAAAAAAATAATGACCTCCAGGCTCTGTGTTCAACCAAAGGAGGTCCTCCTAGACTTGTCACTTCCTCTTTCTTCCATGTGGAAACCTATTTCTTCTCCTCCAAGCTCTACCATGAGCCCTTTCCCTCTACCCCTTCCTTCGTCCAACATCCCTTTTTTACACTATAATGCATCTTATGCTTTCCTATCCCCAAGTGTAACCCTTTTTTCTCTTCATACCTGCCTATTGTGGCCTCTAAGGCCTTCATCCTCCCAACGCAGTCCCTATTCCTCCATGCAGCTTCCTTTTCTCCCATCTCCTAACACTCTTCTCACTATTGTAGCTTTCGTTGTCTCCTATTCCTTCAACATTTCCCCTTTTCATCCCTATGACACCCTTATCTATCCATTTCCAACCCTTCACCTCATCATCTTAGCCTACCGTGGAATTTTTAAGGGTTTTTTACATTGAATTTGTGGCTAAGGCTTGGCATTGTTTGCATTTCTCTGTCACATTTTTTTTGGTCTTCCTCAAGCCTAAAGGCCCTTAAATTACCTTGGTTGCAAGCTTGAAGGAGGCTTAAACCTTTCACACCTGAAGCAAACAATAATCAAGGGTTTCATCATAATTCATCTTGAAAAAATTATTCTATGGCTAATGTTTCATCTTGCAGAAGTAGCGTTCAGCAAAGAGACCTAACATTAAAAGGTTTAAGGTCTTAGGAGAGGCCTTCCTCCATCTTTGACTCATCTGCAAGGTTGAGACCCTAACACATGTTAAAAATATGAAATTGTGGTCAAATTATATTTTGGACTACTCATTTCATGGAGATGATGATTCCATTTAGTTCCTCTTTTCGAGAGGACCAAAATCGACCTAAAGATCACTTCATTTGGACAAGCATAAGTTGGTTTTTTATTTTGTGCACCCACTCATGGATATTAGATCAAGTCAACTTCACTCTCCTGCACACTTGGACAAGTCGGCCTCAACATCAAATGAATATTGTTGGGCACCCCTAGAAGCCTATAAATACAAGTGACCTAGAATCTCATTTGGACATCACAACATCAAACATCTTCTTATCTTCTATCTGATTTGGTTCGGCACATTGGCGAATGAAAAGGTTGTATGAAGGTCCAAAATCACAAATCTGAAGCTCACATAAAATTAGGGTTTTTGTTTCGGGAATTGGCACAGAACTGGGAAATTTCGTCACTGCATGCATACATGTTATGGTCAAGATAGTGTACAGGAAGCTACAGATGCACACACGCTAACTTGAAGGGAGCGTCCAAGGGTTTGACTAAAGTTGATCATCATTCAAAGTTTTCTGAAGTTGTCTAAAGTTTGAATCAAGTTGTCTTTGATATATTCTTTCCACTGTAAATTGGTTTCTGAGGTTGTTGGGTTGTATTACTGATCATATTGTATTGGACTCATTGTACTCTTTGTTGGACATTTTATGACAATCTAATAAAATAATAATTTCAAAGGGTTTTCCCCTAATGGGGTTTTTCCCTGGTCTCTGACCAAGTCTAGTTTCTCTTGTTGATGTGTTGATTGTCTTCTTTGTCATTGCATATATTGTTCTATCTTCAATTACTGTTGATGAATGGAAAGACTAATTGTAATTTGAAATATAGTTAACTGAAGTTTGGAATTAGGCTAAATTAATTGATACAGCATAGAAAAATATGAAAATTAACACAGACCTTAGATCATCTCTGTTGTAAGTATCTAGAAGTCATTTTTGAAGCATAATTTAATAACATAAAAAAAATTAATAATAAAAGGCCTAAAACAATTAAACTTGTCAGACGATAACAAAAAAAAAATAATAATAACTTTTTTCCCTACATTAAACAATCTTTTGGGTGACTGATCATTGGTGGACAATACACTGATATCTCTTGACAACAAGGTTTCTTAAGATATGGTGCATTGTTTGCTCTATTATTGTCTCATCAAGGTGTTAAGGATAACCTTTTTCGTAGTCAGATATTAACCATCTCAATTTTTCCTTGTTAGAGTAGAGGTTGTGTCGCAAAGTTTAAATTTTGCTGCATTTTCTTGTTTCAAAATCACTATTAGCATTAGTATCTTTGTTGCCTCATAATTTCATCCACACCTTGCATACACAAGTTAAATCATTGAGCATATATAACATAAGGTTTCTATCGTTCACTATAAGATAAATCTGCTTTATTGTTTATAGTGTTATTTAGTCATACTGATAAGAATACTAACATTCGCTTGTTTCTTATGAGGTTGTTCATAATCTCTAAAGGTTATTAAATTTTCACTATATGCTCACTAATAAAACACTTGAAACATTAAACTCTAATTCCATAATTGTATTGAATAATTTTGGCATCTTGAATATATTTCTTTCAAATAATATCACTGAGTGTTTTTGAGGTGATTGAGAATCATTATGATATCTAAAATCTAAAGATTAGTGAACTTAATTTCTTTCATCTTGAATGATTGGTATTGATCATATTTACAGAAGTCTCTATTTGCATAATAAGTAGCTCACCGTTGTTCTCATTTATGTTATTAGAAATTTGAATATCATAAATCGCTCTAAGTACTTTCAGTGATTCATAAGATCTAGGGACTCGTAAGCCTTCATGTTTTAATTAAGCATCTCTTAATTTGAATGGTTAGTAGCATTTTCCTATTTAACTAAGAAGTATTGGTTGCATTTCCCAATAATTACTAGCTAAGTGTTTTATTAGAAAGGGTTCTCTAATTATTTTTATTTCCTTATGTTATTTTTATCTTAAGCATATTGATAAATCATTTATTTTGTTGGGCATTTTTTTTTAATTTGGCAAATTCTCTCATGGTTAATATTGTCCCTTGAATGTCATTGTAAAGCATTTGTTTCCTTAATTCAATTTCAAATACTAATTAACCTTAACTCAATAATCATTCACTCATTTAACCTTGCATATCATCCTAAGCTAGTCTTGCATCTAAAAAATTACCTCCAAGCATAATCTTGGTTGATAGATTTCTAGGACAACCCTTCTCATTTAGCTTGAGGGGCCTAGGCAATTCTTCGGTGGTTAACATGATGACTTTACAATCATCAGAGCTACAGTCTCTGCAACGCCAGAGACATTAGGTGATAGAAGCCTAACAAAAGGTATAGTCAATCAATCCCTTGCTTGATTCTTGTTGGCCTCCTTCCCACAACCTACCTTGGATCCCATCTTCAAAATAGTTAAGGAAATGTCACACTTAGAGTGGCCATTTAATTAAAATTAACCAACATATTTTCATTTCACATAGGTCTTAGGAATTATATTTCATATAGGATAGTAACGCATTAAAATAATAGTTGTCCATCTGGTACTTGGTCTCAATTTTATAAAGCAAGAGTGTTGACTCCAGAAGGCACTGATCTCAAATATATAAATTCAACCTAATCGTTAAAAAAATTATAGATTTAACCAAGTGCTAGGCCACTCAACTGTGTCTCCCAGCCTAGTTGGTTCCCAACTTGTCCTTCTTCATTTTATTTCCATAGGCTCTACCCCCTATATTCTGTTGTTGGGAGACAACTAAAATAGAGAGGTTGGGGATCAGGGTGACATCCCTCAACCTAAGTTGTTGTCGCAGTGCCTATACAATTTGAGTGACAACATGTACATTAAACATGAATCTATACCTGCATCGTAGATTTCTAGATGGATCTATACAACATAAGAAGAAACTAGTGATATTGACAATGATCCTTCATATCAATGTCATGTGCATTCACAAATCTAATGAGCCTTCTCTCTTTTGGCTCAAGTTTCAAAGACTCGTGATCCAAAAAAAATTCAAAAAAATTTTGGGCATCCTATTTAGGACAAGTTAATGAATAAAGAATATTATTTCTTAATGGTGAATGATACTTAGGATCTTGTACCTCTTCTAAATGTAATAAAAATTACCAAATGTAAATGGGTGTATAGAACCAAGTATGCATTCACTGGAAGTGTTGAAATATATAAGATATGATTAGTTGTGAAGGATCTTCTCAAAGTAGAAGGAATTTACTATAATGAAACGTTTCCCCTCATATCCAAATTGAATCTAATCTACCTTATTATGACCCTTCCATCTTCATATAAATGGGAGGTTTGTTAGATGGATGTTAAATATTCCTTCTTGCATGAAATTTTTCTAAAAAATAATTTAGATGGGACAACCACCTTGTTATATTCATAATTACTTTAGGATTGTTTTCCACCTTAAGAAGTCTCTCTATGGCCTTAAACAATCTTCTCAGGCTTGGTATGCTAAAATGGATAGATCTCTTCTTGATACTAACTTTTTCTAGATGCCATTATGATCCCAATATCTAAACCTAGAGAGTAGGTAACCACCTCATAATACTTCTTTATGTTGATAACCTTATACTCACTTATAGTGACCAAAAAATTTTAATGCATCTGAAATATAGTGTTGATAATAAATTTTAAATAATAAACCTAAGACATTTCCATTATTTTTTTGGCCTCAAAATTTTACAAACCAAGAAATTTCCCTTTCCAAGTGTAAGTATGTGTACGAAATTCTTCATTACTTTTACATGTAATATTTCAAACCAAAACCATATCCCTTCTAGTCCAAAGTTAAAGTACCATACCCTCAGTAGATGCAACTTTGTTCCAACAATGAATTGGTAGACTTCTGTATTTCACACATACCCATCCTAATGTTTCCTTTATGATCAGCCTTGTCGCATAATATGTGCAAACATCCAAGGAGATATATTGGAAAGAAACCAAATGGATACTTCAATATGTCCAAGATAAAACTCAATTTGGAATATGTTACAATTCAAGAGCAGAACCTTTATTAGTTGGTTTCACTATTCATCTTTGGCTAATGACCTAGATTATTAAAAGTTTATTGTGGGTTATACTTTTACTCTTGGTTCTAAACATATCACTTTACCTTGTAAGAAGTAACAAGCCATTACTCTTTCCCTACCAAAAGAAAAAAAAAAAATATCAAGCAATAATTTATGAAAAGTACAAATTCGATTGTGCCTCAATAGATCCTTTTAGAGTTTGTATTCCAACAACAACATCCAATCATAGTCTAGTGTGATAATTAGAGTGTCATTCATCTTTCCAAAGATCAAGTTCAATATTAGCGAAGAAAAATAAATTAATATACACATGCACTTAGTCATCATAAATATTTTTTAGGACTATGTTCTCGAATTGCTCTATTTCCCTATAGATGATCAGTCACAAATATTTTCTCAAAGCCTCTTACAAAACTTATTTTTTCCAAAATTTAATATATGTTAGGAGTTCAAGATGTTTCATTGATGGAGTATGGGCTCTAAAGCCTCCTTTCTCTTATAGTGTCACCTTTTTAAATCCTTTAATCCTATCCCAAGTTGTTACTAAAGGGGGATATTAGAACATTTACATATTTAGAAGTTAGTTGAGATAAACTTGGTCTAATGTGTCTTTAATTAAAGTGATTTCTCTAGTATGCATTGGATTTATCTAATATTAGGATCATGATTATGTCCTACAAATAAAATGATCCTATGGTTCATATTCTCCTTTTAATACCATCTTTTAATCCCAAAATTGTGTAATATGTAAGTAAGGCTAACAATGGGATGACCAACATGGATATTTTCTAGATTTCAATTGATATAAATATTAAGAATTATTTAATATAATGCTAAATTTAAAGAAGATATTAGCCAACATAGATCTTGATGCTTGAGAGAAGAAATCTATAAGGGGGATTGCAAAATTTTACTATATTACCTTAAATTAAACGTTTTGATTTTTTATTTAACAATTGAGCTACCCAATTACTAGCAGTTATGAGAAGAGTGGGGAAGTGGTACTCAAATTATCCATAGGTATGGGATACATATCCATTACAAAAAAAATTGGTTTACCACACAACCCAAGAAATTGACCCTATTTCTCATCACTAGGTATAACACTCTCAAAGAGACTAAGAAAGATAACATAATGATAGGGAGGAAAATCAAGGAGAGAAACCCATGATTGCAAGAGATGAGCAAGTGAACTAGAGAAAACTTGTGGGATTCTAAATATAAGGAGATATAAATCCTTATGAATCATAACAATCCTATGTGGAATTGTGATTTTGACATAATTGGATAGGGATTGAGGGAGCATTTAACTTGAGTCAATGGGTCAAGACGAATTCTGAACGTTTTGTCTTATTCAAGTACATCAGGAACCAAGAAAAGGAGAAGAAATAAGGTTATATTAGATCAATGTATGGCTCCCTTTTCTATAATATAAGCCCATGGTAACCATACTTTGTTGTTTTAATAGGCCCTTGCTTAGTATCAAAAGGTAGAGTCCTAATTCATATATGTGAAAGTGTTGTAGCAACTACAACATGCCCAAAAAAAATTTCTCTATGCACTTAAAGTTTTGGGTTCCCTTAATTTTAAGTTAACGTAGGTTTATGTGCATTATTTTTCTCTGGTTTTCAGATTTGTTAATCATATTAAATCCAAATGAAATTCATGGGTTGTTTTAGCCATCTTGGTTTTCTCTTCTGGTATCCTATGGTAGAATCTCTATGTGACTAAACTATTAAAGGCATGTGATCGATATTGATTCACAAGGAGTTGTCTTTGGGCTTCTTGTTATTTTTCTTTTGGTTAATATTTTCTTCATTGGGTCTCACAGGAATACCGATATACAAATATTTCTTTGTTTTTTTTTTTTTCATTTTGTACGACAGTACATTTGAGATCTAGTAATAAACTTATATGTGGTAGTTTTAGATAGTTGCAACCAGTCTTTATTAAAGGGCCTTTGGCATGAGAGTCATGAAGATGAAGAAGACATAAAGCATGGGGAAAGGAACAAAATAAGTTTCATAATCCCATTTAAGAAGAAGGATTTGATGAGGAATTATTCAATTTTAGCATTCAAGTTTTTAGTCTCTCCTACACATGCATACAAGGGTAAAAGGTGGATTCATGATGGGAAACATTTCCCTACGATTCCTAACAGATTGGATTGCATACATTGGATAGAGTATCATCTTACATGGGAACTTATACTTAAGCATCAAAATGGTATATAGTGAGATGATTTGAAATAAGAATTGATGCCAACTTTATATATCCCATACTGGGCACTATGCTCCATGGATGGCACATTGTGGGCACAAATGTTACCCAGGTGGCTCTTGAATGGGCCCAAAAGAATGTGTATAATAATCCTCACCTCATGGACCTAATGAATATTAGGAAGGCTAGAGATGGGGAACTTGAAGAAAAGAATGGGTGCACCCAAAAAAATGAAGAAGAAGGCCCTTTAGAGAATCTCACTTTTGATGAGTCAGAAAAAGGTGTTGTTGAAGATGGTTCCAAACTATCCACCTTAGGATATCCTGAGGAACCTAGCAAAGAAGAGAGTGAAGTTGTAAACCCTTTATTAACTTTTAATGGTCATAAAATTGGGGAATATTTGGAATTTTCACCTTCTAAAGGTTTTTGTAGTCTCCAAGAATTGCAAGGAAACTCCATTGCTTTTGGGGATAATAAGAAAAGGTGAGAAATGTGATTTTTGCATGTGAAATCCTCTATTTTTTTAGAGCATGGAAGAAGCAGGTGCACATATAAGAGTTTCATACGGTGATCCATATTTATGAATGAATGAAATGAAATATAGATTTAAACAAAAGCACTGAGACACAATGAATCAAAACTTCAGTTGATAAATAAAAATTGTTGAAAACTATTTACATGCAAAAAAGAAATAAACTAGCTCGGGATATGGTATCTTATCTCTAATAAGAGATCTGACAGCTAGATTCTTTTTTAACTGAGTTAGAATGTGGATCTTATTAGGTTCCTATACCAATAGGAGTCATAATTTTTGAATGACTGAGATTAAACCTATAATATGCACATACCTTTGCTTTCTGCAAATGTTTTCCATATTTAAAAAATTAAAAAAATGTAAAGAGGGTATGTCCTAAAATAAAAATCAAAGGACAAAAAGAATAAAAATGTCAAAAAAGATGAAAAAATGAACCCCAAAGAAAGAAAAGACTAAGAAAGTGTGCTAGTCAAAATGCCACTACTATTTACTTTTTTATGCAAAATAAATGATTGTGTGCAATTTGTAACCTATGCCACAAATCCATGATAGTCAAAATGTTTAAACTTGGCTATTTCATGCTTTCAATTTCATGCTTATAGATAGAGAAATAAAATCTAACCAAACAATATAATCTTGGAAGATAAGTAGATTAGGTAGAGTAAATAAAAAGGAGCTCAACTTTTTAATCTAAGCCCTTGGATGTAATAAGGTTAGACTTAGTTAGATTACAATTGTAAAATAAAATAGAAATGTTTTGATAAGGGTTTGCCAGCTTAAGTGCAACCTAATAAAGAGAAGTAAAAATGGTAGGATGAGTAGATGGTTAAGTAGTAGAAAGGTTGCAAAATTGTGATGATCGTTAGACAAAAGCATATTTAGCAAAATTGTGATGATCGTTAGACAAAAGCATATTTATCACCCTCATCGTGAAAATTCCAAGTATGAATGAGCAATTGGGCATGCATTAAGCTTACAAAGTTAACTGATTAATTTCCCCATTTATTTCACCCTTAATTTTACTAATTTCCCATAAGCAAAGTCTTAAGTACCCAAAATCTTAAGTCAAAGGGGCTCAGAGCATTTCTCTGACTTTTGGAGGGACCAGACCCTCGACCCAATGACTTATAGGTCCTAAGTACTAAACTTCCCCCCACAAACATTACCCCCCTTCACTCTCCCTCATTTTCCCAAACAAATCCATTTTCCTAAGGTAAAACACCATTTTTCCTAAGGAAAAGCCATTACCCCCAAGTAAACCCTTTTTCCTAAGAAAACCCTCATCAATAACACTAAGAATAAGTTATAATGTGTTTATACAAAGTCAATGAATTATAAATGTACATTGAACTTAGCGCTAAATCCATTTACCGCTTTCGTTCATATTAACTTTTAATTTTATTTATATATTTCCCAAAAAATACCCTCTCTCGTATGTATTTATTAAATCCCTTTAATTTTAATATCTTGTCCCCAAAGTTTGTAATATAAACTTTATAAATAAAACCCCGAGAAACGACATAAATTAATTGATTTGCAATTAATTAAAAAGTCAAACCTTTCACCAATAGAATTATTCTCGATCCCTTAACCCCCCACCTTAACCCTGAATTTAATTAAAATCACCAAGCTTAAACATTAGTCGGGCCCCTCCATTACCCTCTACAAAACTCCCAAACCCGATCACCGTGTGATCTCCTCCCCTTTGATTCGATGGTTATTAACCATATCGGGCAGGCCCAACGTCCAAACGTTATCCACCCGATATGAGTAGTTTTAGGTCGAGCCCCCGTGCTACGTGTTGTTCAGTCTATGGAATCAGGCGACCTCCCCCCAAAACCACATAGCACCCAAAGGTTGTGCAAACTAAAATTCTTACCAACAGTCCACTACACACAAAAATGGCCACTGTTCACCTTACCTGCCAAAAGTTGAATTTCACACGTAAACCAAAAACCCCAGTGTTGCTCGTTTTCACCTGTTTGTGCAGTAAAACCCTGTGTAACCCTTCTACACCACCTGAAGCCTCTGCTAACCAATTCAAACATGGTTTACCTCTCGAAATCATTTTTGACTCACTCCATAGACCTATAAAGCTTGATAAAGCCATTAATGGCCCTCCCTATCAACCCAACGTTTTCCTGATAGTTTGTTTTATTTTACAGCCGATCAAAAGACCGCAGCCTTGGATAAACAGTCTTAATACTAGTCATAAAACCTGTTTACTCCAAGATTGTTATCAAGTCTATTCAAACAGAGATGGAAAATAAACATACAGTTAAAAGACAAGTAGAGGAAACATGAAATTAAATGATTTACTATTGAAATAGACTGTAAAAACCTAAAATATACAGTGAAGGTAAAAGGACAAAGTAAAGAATATTCAAAGTGTACCAAGGTTAAAGAGTATCATATTGAAGACCAAGTCAAGCAAAACAGCTAGCATGAAGACAAACAATAGGGAAGACAACTACAAATCATACAGATTCATGTCAAAGTGAACACAGATGAAAAAACAGAGCGATAAAAGTAAATAGTAAAAGTAAACATGGATGTAGTAAGGGTTAAACAAAGATGAAAACACTTTCACAAGCAAAAATGAATTTTATATAAAGTAAAAGTGAAAAACAGTTAAAAGAAATTTAAGGTTAAAAGATGAAATCAGAGCAGAAATGGCACATTCTTAAGAAATTTCCTATTTAAGTCATAGTTTTGAAAAAATTATTGTGGCCAATCCAAGCTGCATTTTGGGAAACTGAGAGAGGTTTATCTCGAAAATGTACTTATCTACAATAAAATCTTTCACTTTTTACATATCTATCATGGATTGAGATATAAAAAGGTATCAGTGGACCCTAATCTTGCAGAATCACTGGAGCAGAATGCACAAAGAAAGGATGCAGTTAGTGACTGGGATGCCTCATCATCAATTAAGAGTTGTTATCAAAATTGACTTTCTCTTCTTTGTCACCATAAATCCATAAAAATAGTTCCAAATAGATTCATTAGTTTTGAATTTCTTTTATTTAAGTTCTATTAATGTAAAACAGTTTGAGATATTTGTAAAACCAACCTTGATATTTTTCAAGATATTTCAGTTTAGAATTTGTATAAATAATTCTTCATTTGAAGTATTTTGGGTGGATTCAAAGACATTTCTATAGACATTTTCTTTTCAAGTTAAGGAGCTATTGTAATCAAGACTAGAGTGGATTGCTGGATCAAGGAATAAAGTAAAGACATTTCATAGGATTCTTGTGTAAAGCGGAAGTCAAATAAGTATTATCTATCTCATGTTTATTACTGTTTCTCTTCATGTTTATAAATAATCATATGTGTCTCTATGAAATCTGAATGTTAAACTAGGAATGATATTTCAGAACTAGCTTGAATGCTCTTTGTCTTGACTGTTTACATTCTTAATGTTTTTTGCTAAACTATCTTAGTCTGGGAATTCTTAATTACTCCCTTACTTCCATAGTTTCCCCCTTATGTCTATAGTAGGATTCTTAGTTGCCCTTTGCTCATGATCACTTCCTATTCTTCATATTGATCCCGGTCTAAGGATTCTTCATTGCCCTTTCACCCTGGTTAGGATTACCTCATTCATTGGAACCTGAAGATTTTCCTTTTGCTTTTCTAGCGTGCCCCGTGAACTCTTCCTTTAGTGATTGATTTGATCCAGTTAAACCATTCTTTGATTGACTCCATAGCCAAATGGCTTGAAGGCCTATCTCTATCCATTTGTTCCCAAAATTCCACCACCCAACAAATTCAAAACCTTATGAGCACTAAGAACTAGCCTAAAATCCCACCAAAACAAAGTCTCTAGACTTAGGTTGGCTAGAACCCAAGTCTAAAAGATTAGGTTTGTGGTTACCTTGGAAATTTCTTTCTTTAACCTTGAGAAAATTCTAAGTGATAATAGATCTAAGGCATGTTTATGATGAAGAAACAATGAGAAACTCTAAACATCCAAAAACCTAATTGTAGGAGATGAAGCGCCAAAATTTTGTGGGCCCCAAGGGGGTTAATTTGAATGTCAAATTCTTGGGGTTGTAATTTTGGCATATGATCTCTATTTGGAACACATGATAGCCCATTAGAACAAGGAAAAAAATCAACTAGAAGTTTAGGACCCGAAAAACTGCTAAAAATACAAAGTATGATGGAAAATAGGAAACTGAAAAGAAACAGTGCTTGGGTCCAAGTGGAATAGGTGGGTGGCCACCAATATCCACCTAGATTAGTCCTCCCCCTTTAGGAAGCAATGGTCCCCATTGCATTGAGTACCTCCATGAGATGGGGAAAATTTTGCTAAACTTGTTCTCTGGTGAGCCACATGCCTTAGTGCAGGAGTTGTCTGACTTTCACAACCTGATACAGTTGGATCCTCTTTAGCGAGCATTCTTAACTTGTATGTCCATGATTCGATTAGTTGTGACCTATTCAATGCAATCTAGGTTAAGCTCTATTGGTGTCTACTACTGAACAATGTTTGATGTGTCTAGTGTTGGCTTGATGGGACCTAACCCAGGTTCGAAGTTATTTAGCCAAACAAATCCCTGTACTACTGGCCCTTTCGGAAACAGCCTGCAGAGAGTGGACTGAGGTCTCACCTGAAGTAGTATGGGGGCATGTTGGAACCAGGATTCCACACCCTTGAGATGTCTGAGAGGTCGATTTAGTCCAACTGTGAATACCTTCGTACAGGTTACTCTGCTCACCTTTCTGACTTGTGAGGCCTTCATGCCCTGTTGTATTCGCCTTCGCGCAGCCCTAACGAGGGGTTGTGGAACTTTTGCGCTATTACACCGCAAATCTTACTTATCTTCTTATAGTAGTTAGCTATCTTTGGGTAAACAGATACTTTACCTTATATTCACTTATTCAGCATATTCATATAAGTTTGTGCATTATATAAATAGTAACTTACAATTCATACCCAATATACTTCAATGCATAAAACAGGAAAAGATACACAGAATGATAAGAAACTTATCTTTATTACTTCTTCAATCAGTTACAGACTCGACTTCACCCTGCGCACTCAGCTGTAGGGGTCCGCACACTCAGCTATGGACTACTAGGCCTCTGTGCACTCAGCTGCAGAGCCTTCTCCTACTCTACGACCCAACGAATCACCCTATACTTAGATCAGACTCAATTCATTGTTAGTCATTCCATTCTATCTCATTGATGTCTTTTTCAACTTAGAGATTCACTCTATTTATACAATCCCATGGTCCATGGACCATGGGTAGATCTCTCAAGCGACATTACATTACAAAAATGAGGGCAGACAACTCTCTAACTCATTTACAATCTTCACGCTCCACGCCCACACCTCGCAGAGTCTTTACATTAGACTTAGTCAAAACTTGGGCTCTAAACCCCAAAACTTGCCTTGAGGGATCCCGTGCCCAATAGGCCCCCAACAAAAACATCATGACTCGCCCTCAAGTCACTTTGTCAGTGCAGATATCTTTGCGCAAAGACCTCCCAACTCTGCTTGGACCACTACAAGGTTGGTAGCACACTGAGCGACTGCCTGTTGTATCTCCTAGACATGCTATTCGGAGACCGCGGTATCTAAACTACTTTCCTATAGTTTCTCCTGCGTCCCCTACATTTGCGCGAGCTTGCGTTCAATTTTTTTTGTGATAATGAAGGCCTCCTCAATCCAAGGTTGGACGCATGCCTTTAGAACCGATTATTTGTGTTGCACTCTGTCTACATGCTCCTTAATTGCTTTGGCCTGTTGCATCCATGTGAGCCTCTGTGTAAGGGCCACCATTTGCGCAGTCCCTTTGATGTTGTCATAATGTTGTTGTAGCTCACATGCCTTTGTTTCTAAGCATTGTATGTTTGGGCCCTCCTACAGAGTGGTGAGGACCTCGAACAATTCTTCCAACATTTTGGTGTAGTCCTTTACTGCACTGTTGATCTCCTCCATCCTTCATGCAATGGCATTGGCATGTTGTTCCCTTATCTCTAGAGGAGTTGAAGGTTGCGCCTTAAATTGTAGCTCTGGTATCTGAAGGTTCAGCTCAAATTGAACCTTAGCCATTTCTTCTCGCACCTTGTGCACCCCTGTTGTTAACCTCTGGATGCGTGCCTCTATTGGTGCTTCTGCAAGGATGGTTAGCTCATGGAACATCTGGCAGGCTTCTTCAATTACCTGTATCATCTTCCTGTTCTGAGACATGACCTCGTCGCACTAGAAGCTCAACTATTCCATGTTGATCCTCTGTTCACTCAACACCTGCAGCGCGCGATTCTCCCTAGCCTACAGTTTTGCAGTAATCCCATCCTGCAGAACATAGAGCATCTCCCGAGGGAGCACAACCATGTTGATCCCTATGCCTTTTAGCATACTGATCGTAGGTTTTTTGGCCTCATTTTCTATAAATGGTGCCCCCTCTAGTAGCACTATTGTGTTGGTCATTCAAGTGCGCAACATTTCCTCGTTGTGGTTGTTCCTACTACGAGGTTGGTCGAGAGAGTACAAGCCTAAGGAGTGCGCACCTGCAACTCCTGAATCTGTGCTCGGAGGGCCCCCACCCCCAACACAATCTGATTCCTCCTCGCAAAGTTCTGTAGGGCCTCTATGGTGACGTCGTGCACTGTCTCTCCTATATCGTGCAGACCCCCCTCGGTAAGGGTGATCAGGTCGATAGACATCTTAGATGCTTTTACCTTCTTGTGCAACCCCATCTACTCTCTTGGGTGCTGGTGCTTCAATTGTGTTGATGTTGTCTATGGGTCTGCGTTGTCCTCCTCTATCTTTGTTTCCATCTCTTTCTCTTACTCAAACAAAGGTGACTTCCAACCCTCACGTGCCATTTCTGCTACCTTTTGTGGCTCTGTTTCAGCCTTCTATTGTTCTATTGCTGTCTACACAGCGTCCCATGCCTCCTGCACCTTTGCTACTACTGCTTCTTTTCTTCTCTTTTTCACCAACTATTCCACACGCAGTTTTGCCTCCTCCTTCTTTTTCTATGCAACAGACTTTTCCACCACAAAGAGGTCTAGAGCTCACCATTCTGATGACCACACCTCAAGTACATCGAAGATCACATCATTTGTGGCCATATATGGTAGTTCATTCCACTTCTTTGCAGGGTCCTTGTGCGCCCAGATGTAGATGTGATGAAATTCCGCTTTAAACTCTCCGAAAATTTGTAGGCTATTGTAGACAGTTGGTGATAACCGTGGCTTGCAGTTAATCCCCATCCTAATGTTCATCTCCATAAACACAAAATATTTTGATGTTGAGGATGCGGTGCACATCTTTAGTATCCCACAGCGAAGTGTACTTTGCGGCCTCTGGGAGATCCCTTGCAATTGTGGGGAACTGGCTATCCTCAGGCAATTCCCCAGCCACCAGCACTATGTACAGTAGAATCCATGCATAGTGGAAGGTTTTCCCTTGTTCCTGCGCCTCGCAACAATTCTCTAGGAACTCCTTGCACAAGAATTTGGACCAGTTAAACTGGACCCCTTCTGCGCATTGTTCGGCAAGTGCAACCACCAGCGCATGCACCTCATCTGTATGACACTTTTGCATGACCTTACCCACCAGTATCTAAGTCGCAACTCTAATTGCCTTATTGTTGATACTGGAGATTTTGTAGCCCCTCTTTTTCTTCTCCAGCTTGTATTTCTTTTTCATGGCCTCCGCGATGGCCAAATCACTGCTTTTACCCTCTGAAATGTCTATGGGGTCTTCTCCTTTACACAGGAGTCGAGTAATTCAATGGATCAGGTGGTCCGTGATGGGGATGGGCTCCTCTAGCCACAAACACCCATCATGCACCAAGTATAGTAGTTGTCTGATGATGAAGATAGTTACTGGGGCGCGATGGTAATGTGGCACCCAGAGCAGGTTCAACAACCTGCCTTTTTGACCCCATGCAATGATTTGCATGGCTCCAACTCTATAACTCCCGTCGCGGTGTGTTTCTTTGGCTTCATGAGGTGCGCAGTCATCAAGTGAGGGAATTTCTTGTGGTCAGCAAAATCATAGTCTTTTAACTTTAAGCTCGGCACCCTTCCCAAGTGTGCTCCTTCGAAAATGATATCATCAGGTAATAGCGGGGTCTGTAGAGGGCTTTTACTATCATCCAAGTCCTTGGGCACCTTTGCCTTACCCTTCTGCGGAGGGACATATGCGAGAAGCTTGGTTAGAGGAACTGCACCCTTAGTTTCTTCATCCATGCCCTCCTCCTCAACCTCTTCGATTATGATATGCTCAATGTCTTCGTCCTCCTCATCAGTTTCCAAGTTAACCGATGTCCTCTTTTCCTCCATTGTTAATCTAGTTTGCAGCGGGTTTCGAGGGGACACACACACCAGAATCATGGGTTGTTTATCTTTCTCTGGTCTTGGCATGCGCAGTGATTTAGGGATGTCTGCAATAATCCCAGCGCTCTCAGGGGCATCTTCTATGGTCATGGCCTGCGCGGCTTCTTCAGCGGTCATTTCTGTGATCTCCATGGCTTCTTTAGACGCTGCCATCTTGTTTGTCCAGAAATCTCTCAACTATTCAATCAGGTGCTCAAACGACACTCTCCATAGGTTAAAAAGGTCTCGGTTCAGAATACTCAGGGCGCACAACAACTCAGTTCTCAAATGACCAAGTGTTGTGTGTTGGGAAGTCCTTTGAACTTTATAGCACCTTTTGAATTCGAATTTGAATGCTCCCCCAAAATCCAGTCCATTAATGCTCCCTTGGCTGCAAATTTTCACAAATATTGCCCATAAAACGCGCCTTAAATGCATATTGCCTACTCCATGTGGTCTCAAGCCAAGAATCACATCATCAATATTGACTATAACTGTCACTTTCCAGTCGATCCCGCGCGACAATGCAGCTAACCTTGTGCTGTCGCAGACCCTGTGACACTTCTCTCTTGCGCGCAACCACAACATTGCGTAGCTCTCGAGCAGAGTATTTTATAGTCCCATGCCTCCTTTCAAATGCTTGGAGCGCTAAGACGGTGCTTCCTATGGCTAGTCAAGTGGTTGCGCCACCTATATAAGGTTTCAACTGGTCATCCACCAATTTTCCTGGAAAAAATCCGTCTTTTATTTTCATTGTTTACATCGCGCACTTTACCATCTGCATCGTGCCACCATGTGTGATCCCTCTAGTAATGGACGGTCCAATCCAAGGCATCAAGCTAATTAATTATCGGCGGTAGACCCCAAATTTGTATATGTAACTGTGTGCACCTTGTTTTATCACCACGGTTTTCTTATCGACAAAATCCTTCTTTATTTCTTCCTCAAGCTTCTTGACCTCCGCTTCCACTAGAGCGCTTTTCTCTCTTAGACGCACTCTTTCTTTCATGAGTTCTTGGAGCCTAACATCACCCTGTCAAATTTCTTCCTCAAGTCCCAAATGTTCTTCTTTGTTTAGCTGTGCGATCCCTTCTTCCAAGGCTCCACGAACCGTCATATCCACCGACGCTGCCATGCGCAGACTAGGCATATTATATTCAATTGGGACTACAGTGTTTGCTCCATAGGCTAGCCTAGAAGGCATATGTCCCGTCAGTTTCTTGCACGTTTTCCTATAAGCACACAAAACTGTTGGTACGCACAATTCCCAATCACTTCGCTGCACATTATATACCTTGTTCAATACTTCCCGTACTTCGTTAAAGGCTTCTGTGCACTTGTTTTTTTCACCCTCTATCGTTCCAACTTGAGGAGCCATTCACGCAGTTTCCTCCCCAACACACGCTTATTGACCGTGTCACCCAATGCGAAATCCATGTGCATCCATGTGGGTTGTTTACCATACACCTGTACCCACTTGGATATATGCACGCATGGACCATCCCGTACATTGTATTTATTTTTTAGTTGCATCTGAGGCTTCCCAGAATGCATGCACATCATTCTCCTACATTCACACCAGTCATCAAAGTTTCCTTTGTGTGTACCCCACCATCTCGCAGGGGTAGTGCATAGTACCCAATTCAAGGCTTTGAAATGTTGTTTCTCTAACACCTCTCTCTCAAATATGTCCAAGAAAGAATCTACCTCACCTAATCCATCATAAGTAGGTAAATCTCTCATTTTCATTGAAACGCAGTGCAGCGTTCTTGTCATCATGTTACAGTTCAGTGTGGTTACCTCGCGTAACCGTTTCTGCCATCACTTTATTTCTTCATCTGAGTTCGACGTACAGGAGCTTTCATACTCCCATGAGATTCGTCCATCCACGGTGCGATTTACCCAGTCTTTCTCTCACACAATTATCTTGTATATGCAGTCTAAGTCGTCATCACTTTCATAGTCGCGCATTGGCTCAGTGTAGCGCAATCCCTCAGTAGGGTCCAAAGGTATCACTACGCGCAAAGACTTCTTCTCAAAAAGCATCTTGCACTTTTTCAGATTAATCACCCCATTCATGTCAGTGGCTCAATCGATTCCTAAGAGTGCAGGGTAGGGATTGTTGTCATCAACAATCTCTATCACCTTAAAGTCAGCTAGCGCGCTCGCTCCTTCAATATCCACTGTGATTCCCTGCAATCACCCCAAGGGTATTATCTTTTATTAGTTCACCATGCACAACTAGATAGGAGAGCACTACAGTGTAGGTCTCCCCATGTGCTCCCTTGTCTACTTTGGCAGAACATTCACATCTGATCCTAGATCTAGAATTACTTGGTGCATTTCATACTCACCAATCTGTGCAGTTAGCCTGATTTCTCTTCTTGTTCTTGTCTTGTGTTTTCCAATCTTTCGGACCACGCATGGTCCCAACGCATCTATTAATGAGTTCCTATAGTCCCTTTACCACCTTACTATCACGTAGTAACTTCATACATGTTTCTAGGAACGTCGTAAGCATAGATGGGTCCATTTCTAGCTTCGATCTATCTTCGATTCCTGAAGTGGAGGCATCAGCGAAGCTCTTTCTAGCTTCCATGAAGGTTTCCTTAGCATACTCCAAATCAAACTTTGGTTCTTTCGTCAGAGCCTTGCGAACCTAAGTATTATCTTCAGGTTGTTTCCCTTTATCCTCTCCTATTGTAATCCCACTTCGGAGCACAATATTTACATTTGGATCTTCCTCACATGGCTCAGACCTCATCATTTGCAGGTTTTGGGTCGAGGGAGGTTGGAGCGCTCCCTTATCACGTAGACTAGCTATCAGCGTGGGACAATCCTCCATCTCATGATCAAACAAGGTACAATACAGAAATGATGGACACGTTAGATTTGTACAATCACAAACATAATGTCCTGGCCCTCTACAATTGTAGCATATCAGCTGTCCACGACCTCTCCTAGGTCCTCCTCCACCTCTGCCTTGTCTGCGCCCCTATAATCCAACCCGCACCATCCTTTCACCCTAGTTTAGGGGCCGCGGCTCGACCTAAACCCTGTAGGTAAGAGTTCTATCCATCATTAGCTCGGAACTTCTACAGATGCGCTCATCATGTCCCACTAATCTACAGAAGTTTCAGAACAACTATTGTGAATTCTGTATGTACTTTTGCAACAGATGACAGCTGTCCATAACATGTTTCCCTCCTATTTGACAAATCGCACACCATAAGGTAGGTGTCAAGCTCAGTCCTGCTTGCGCTTCTGGCCTTACTGGCATCGGTCCTCCTCCTACAAGATAATTTGTGAATACCGGACAATGGTCCTTGTCATGTTCCTGAGCCTTACATTTTATGCACCACACTTCCTCAGGCACTTCTAGTCAAACTATCTTGTCATGTTTTAGACTCTACATCTCAAGGCATAGGTTCTTCAACTGCGTGTGGATTTGCTGAACTCCTAGGTTAGGATCTTGTATGGGGGTCTCATGCAGTCTCATCGCGGTCTCTAAGGCTTCATCGTGAGTTGTCAACCTTTGTTGCGACAGCGCGTTCCTCAAATGCGACGATAGTGATGCTACAAACCATTTGCGGTGCTATCCATCTGTCAAGGTCATATTACTTCACGAATCATGCACTTCAGCCTTTGATCCAACTCCCAAGGAGTCTCACCTGGTAGCATTATAATTTCTTTGAACCCAATGATTGACTACGCTTCTGACTTCGGTCTGCAAAACTCCCTAGTTAGCGCAGCTTGGATAGCCATGATTCCCACATTTAGATGATCACTAGAGTGCTTAATGTACTAGGTTAGCGCACAATCCTGAAAAGCACTAACCAACATTTCTTTATTGATATTGTAATTTGCCACTCCCTGTGCTTCCCATAAAGCTTTTACCACAAATTAAAACTAGTCTGAATCTTCATTTCCCACTCCTTTGAACACAGGCAACTTTATCGAGCTCACCATATCAAAACGCGAGGGTGGCAGAGGTGGTACGGGAAAAGATGGGGGTGAAGGCGGTGACACTGGTGGTGGTGTGGGTGGGGGTGGTATGCGCGAGATCCTTTGTCTTATCAAATTGATCGCACTTCTTGGTGAGACCTTCGTGAGCTCTTCCTCATCCCCTCGTGGAGGTGAGATCAAGGGGCTAGTTTCTAGATCTGCACTACCTTCGTTTCTGTAGATTCTCCCACTTCGCATAGCCCAAAACATCGATGTATTCACATAATCCGCTTTTCACATAGTAGCATTTTAATCCAAATGTGCAGAGACTTAACGTACTTACCTCGCAGTCCTTTGAGAAAGCGTTGCTCGACCTCTTTGCAGCTTACCGTAATGTCTACTGTGAACTCAATAATGAATCCTCCTATAATCCGATCGATCCAGTGATCAACAGCACGCGCGATCTTACCGTTCAATGCTTCCAATCTACATACCAATCTTGGGGTCCACACAATAGGACTGTAAAGCTTACACCTTCCTTGGCTATCTACTAGCTTCACGATCCACTCATATAGCTCAATGGGGAAAGACGTGAAGAAAATTTCGTGGACCTCTGTGTATAGGTAGCAATCTAACCACTCTTCCTTTGTTAGTCGTGATTCATGTTCTAGTATGTCACGAACTAATGGATTCTCCTATCCAAGCAACCTTCAATTTCCTTCTTACTTGGATTCCAATGATGTGACATTAGATATTTCTATGCAGATTCCAGTCCTGGCAATCGAACCATTTGTTGGCTTGATGGGGCCTGACCCAGGTTCAAAGTTATTTAGCCAAACAAATACCTATACTACTGGCCCTTTAGGCAAAAACCCTCAGAGCGAGGACTGAGGTCTCACCCGAAGAAATATGGAGGGATGCTAGAACCATGTTTCTGCACCCTTGAGATGTCTAAGAGGTCAATTTAGTCCAACTATGAATACCTTCATGCAGGTTACTCTACGCACCTTTCTGACCTATGAGGCCTTCGCACCCTATTGTATTCACCTTCGTGCAACCCTAACTAGGGGTTGTGGAACTTTCGTGCTATTACGCTGTGGATCTTACTTATCTTCTTATAATAGTTAGTTATCTTCACGTAAATAGATACTTTATCTTATATTCACTTACACAACATATTCATATAAGTTCACACATCATATAAACAGTAACTTGCAATTCATACCCAATATACTTCAATGCATAAAACAGGAAAAGATACACAGAGTGATAAGAAACTTATCTTTATTACTTCTTCAATTAGTTACAAACTTGACTTCACCCCACGCACTCGGCTGCAGAACCTTCTCCTACTCTATGACCCAACGACTCACCCTATACTTAGATCAGACTCAATTCATTGTTAGTCATTCCATTCTATCTCATTGATGTCTTTTTCAACTTAGAGCCTCGCTCTATTTATACAATCCCATGGTCCGCAGTCCATGGGTAGATCTCTCAAGCCGAAATTACATTACAAAAATGAGGGTGGACAACCCTCTGACTCATTTACAATCTTCGTGCTCCGCACCCACACCTCACGGAGTCTTTACATTAGACTTAGTCAAAACTTGGGCTCTAAGCCCAAAAATTTACCTTGGGTGATCCCATGCCCAACATCCAGCAATGGTGGAAAGTATGGTCGAAGGATGTCCACATTGAATATTGGGTGTAGGCCAAGGAATGGGGGAATGCTTAGCTCAAAATCATTGTCACCCATAGCCTTGGTGATGGTGTAAGGTCCATATTGGAGTTATTGAAGCATCTGATGGGCTCTGATAAGGCATTCCATCTACAAATGTAACCAAACTTTGTCACCCAATTGAAACTTATGTGGCATCTGGTGTTAATCATGATGTTGCTTGTACTTGGAATTAGATTTATCCAGGATATCATGAACTTGTTGGTGGATGTGCTAGATGCATTAAATAAACCTAGTGGATTTATCATCTTCAGACTGAACATGTGCAGATTCTGCTTGTTTAGCCATAAGAGAAATTACAACATCAACGAGACACAATGGTTGAAATCCCAGGCCCACTTGAAAGGGGTAGTTGTTAGAATATTAGATCTACTAAACTAGCTATCTATCTAAGAAACCAACAATATATCAACATATAAATAAGAATAGAAAGAGAAGAAGGAAAAAGAATTTAATAGATATATGTGGTTCACTCAATTGGGCTACGTCCATGGGAAGGTTGTCTTCTATTATCTCCAGAAATATCCTACAATCTTAAAAAGGGTGCAACTACAAATAACCCGATACAAATAGCAGTATGTTGTGAGAATAGGGTAAGATGTGATGGTATCGCAAAATGGTATATATCTTAAGAGGCTCCCTTGACCCTATTATATACCTAGAGATGTGGCGGAATTACACTCACATATTAAATGTGGGATAATGTAATTCTCCAAAATAACACCTCTTTATATAATAAATGGATACAAGAGTATACTATACCATAATAAATATGGGATATAAGGTATTACTCTTTTACATAAGATTGTAGACAACTTCTGACATAATACAAAGACATTATTACATTCCAAGGAATATAATATATTCCAATGCTCCCCCTTACTAATGGTTGGGAGAAGGGCCCATCCTAACACTAAAGAATGAAGGATTCATTACTGCTCCCCCTTGATGACAACTTCCCCCATCCCAAGCAAAGAACGAATATGCACATACTTCGCTTATGTCAAGGATTTGGTGAAGATATTAGCTGCCTGTTGCTCAGTAGGACAATACTCCAAAGAAGTAATACCATCAGTGACAAGACCTCAAACATAATGAGCATCAAGGTAGAGATGCTTCGTCTTTAAGTGATATATTGGATTACAAGCAAGCTAAATTGCACCCTGATTATCACATTTCAACACAATGGACGATTTCAGAACCAAACCAAGCTTAGTACGAACATTTCGTAACCAAGTGGCTTCTTTAGCTACTTTTTTGGCTGCTCTATACTCTGCTTCACATGAAGATAAAGAAAGATTCTTCACCCTCTTGTTGGACCAAGAGATCGGACCTGAACCAAGTTGAAATATGTAACCACCAATTGACCTTCGATCAAAACTGTCACTTTCCCAATCAGAATATGTATAGCCAGAGAGTAAAATTGTATCACTGGTCGAATAAAATACACCATAATGCAATGCCCCCTATAAATATCACAAAATTATCTTGGTTTCTTGCTAATGACTTTCACGATGTTGCTCCATGAATCGAGAAACCATACTGACCGCAAAAGAGAGATATAGTATGTTGTGAGTTGAATATATCAAACTTCCAATGAGCTAATGATAAAGAGTAGCATCAACCAGTGGAGTGGTACACTCGACAGTTAACTTTACACTGGATTGAAATGGCATAGGAGCATGTTTACAATCACTCATATGGAAACGAGCCAATAAATTTGTCGCATGCTTAGGCTGAGAGAGAAAAATACCATTGGCCATATGCCAGATTTGAAGACCCAAGAAATAGTGCAATGTATCGAGATCTGTCATCTCAAACTGCTTTTGAAGAGAGTTTTTCATATCTTGAATTAATACAAGCCGACTGTCAATGATAATTAGATCATCCACATATAAAGCAATAATGAGAACACTATCACCAAAGTTCTTAACATATAGATTTCGATCATATATACAATGCTTAAAACCATTATTCAAGAAATATGCATCAATTTTATCATACCAAGCCCTAGATGCTTGTTTGAGACCATATAAATATTTGTGTAATTTACATACTAAACTTGAGGATTCGGAAAAAATAACACCAAGAGGTTATTGCATATAAATTTCTTCAGTAATATCACTATTTAAAAAGGCACTTTTAGCATCCATTTCATAAATTTCCCACTTATAAGATGTAGAAAGTGATAAAGTGGCTCATTCTTTTCATTTTAGCAATAGGAGAAAAAGTTTCATTATAATCAATACCTTCAAGTTTTTAGCAGTAGGAGCAAAAGTTTCATTATAATTAATACCTTCAAGTTGATTAAAACCTTTTGGAACTAATATATCTTTATGATTTTTGATATGTCTTTCTGTAGTGAACTTAGTTTTATGAACCCCTTTACAGCCAACTAAATTCTTTCCTAACGAAAGAGGAACGAAAGACCAAGTCTTGTTTCTAAAAAGAGATTCATATTCAACAGACATAGCTTGTTCCCAATCAGGCTTACCCTTAGCTTGATCATAGGTAGTAGGACCATCTATGGCCAAATTTTTGGTCATAAGAGAAAAGTTAGATCTAGTTCGACGAGTGTCGGAAGGATTTCTGACCTCACTACCTACAGATTCAAGAATTTTCCGAGCCCAAACGGGAAGAGTAGAAGGAATATGATTCACTTCAATAACTTCATGAGTTTTAGGTGGAATACTTGAAGGAGAGGAAGAATCAAGATCAATAAGAGGCAGAAAACTAGACGAAGGGGTAACAGGAATAGGAGTAACCTGCGGTATTGGTAAATTTAGGGTAGCATGAGATTCTATAGACTCAGGTGGAGAAGAGACTTCATGAAATTGAACATCCCTTCTGATTATGACACTTTGATTAGAAGGATCAAACAACCTGTAAGCCTTGGAATTCTCATCATAACCAATGAAGATACACTTGTGATATTTGGGTTCTAACTTTTTCCCTTTTTCATCAGGAATATGAGCCCAGCATTCACAACCAAACACCTTAAATTTACTAATATCCGGTTTACATCCATTCCATTTTTCCTCAGGGGTAACATGCTTAACAACTTTAGTAGGAACTCTATTTAAAATAAAATTATCACAACAAATGGCTTCAGCCCAAAATTTCTTATGCAGTCTTTTAGAATAAAGCATACATCTAGCCATTTCAACTAAAGTTTTTTTTTCCTTTCAACAACACCATTTCGTTGAGGTGTGTAAGGAACAATCTTTTGATGTTCAATACCATGTTTAGATAAAATATGCATCAAATTCTTGCCTAACAAATCCCGCAACCCCCCCCCCCCCCCCCCATTATTAGATTGCAAGATTTTAATACTCTTACCAAATGCATTTTCGACCATGGATTTAAATTCTTGAAATTTTACAAATGTTTCACTTTTATTTTTTTTAAATAAACCCAAGATTTTCTATTGAAGTCATCAATAAAGGTAAGAAAATAAAACGCATGAGATATTGACGAAACTTCAAGAGGACCACAGATATCACTATGAACTAATTGCAAAGGTGCTTTAGCGCACTAGGCTTTACCTTTATCAAACATTTCTCTATGATGTTTACCAAGAACATGTCCTTCACAAACACTAGTAGTAGAAGAAATATTAGGCAAACCATGAACCATTTTAGTTAGAATTTGCATTTTACCATAATTCAAGTGACCCAATCTTTCATGCCATAATTGACTTAGTTCATCAGCATAAGAAACATAGGAATAAAAGGGTTGTCTCTTAGTTGAATTAAAACCAGTAAATTTATATAAACTAGTTGTAAGATCAACAAGACCAGAAGAGACTACCTTGTAATTTCGTTTGATATCTTTAAGAACATATTTATCATGCCAAGCTTCAAATTTAAAACCTTTCTGACATGCATGATAAATACAAAGTAAGCTTATGAGCATGTTTTGAACATGAAAAACATCATCCATTTGACCATTAGCAACATTAATATTACCAAAACCAATTACGGAAAGTTGTTTACCATCACCAATAGAAACTTTATGAGATGAGTGCTTATTAGTGTCATAAGATGTAAATAAAGAAACATTACCAATCATATGTTTAGAAGCACCATAATCCATTATCCATTCCACATTATAAGAAGAATTACTAGACGAAACAACAAATGCACATAAAGCTACTTGAGATTCATTAGATTTTTTCTTGTTAGCTTTAGCCATTAAACGTTTCACTTTAAAGAGATTCTTTTCAGGATGGTTATTTTTACTACAATTCTTACCAAGATCATACACTTTCTTCCTCTTACTAGTTTCATGATGTGCATGAGAAGCATGACCATTATTATTAGTATTATTAGAAGTGTGTGAATAAAAACCTTTAGCATTATTAAAATTTTTCTTAGGATTCTTGTTATGTGTCATAAGAGCTTTATTAGGTGAGACTTGTCCTGAAGCAATCAACCTTTCTTTCTCATTTATCAACCCTTTACAGAAATCATCAAAAGTAGGTTTCATGGTACTTTGAGACAATTCAAGAGCCCTATTCCTAGTTTGGATGAACATGTCAAAACAAGATGACAATTTTTGTTCTACAAGAATGATAAGAGCAGTTTCTATCTTCTTGTAATATTTACCACAATTATTTAACTTTTGATTTAAGGTTTTCAATTCAACAAGATATAATTCTACTCTATAAAAATAAGTAGGATATAGCTCATGAATCTTCTTTTCAAGGTAATAAGCAGAAAAATCATCATATTTATCAAATAAAGAAGCAAGAATTATCCATACCTCAATCGGTTGTCTTCTACCTCAATACTTAATTGAAGACTATCTGAAACTGTTTGACCAATGAGCCCTCTTGCTTGATCCCACTTTTCTTCCCATTTAATCAAGGCTTGAGCATCTGTAGGTTTCTTGTGTTCACCATTAACCAACCTCCACAGATTCTTACTCCTGAGAACATCAATCATTTTCCTTTTCCATGCAATATAGTTAGAACCAACAAGTTCAAGAATAGAAGCTACTTCTGAAGTCATAATGATAGATTTTTTACAAGAAATATAAACCCAAATGCAAGAAATGACAAGAGAAAAAGTGGATATAAAACTGTAAATTTCTGCAGTTCATTCTGTCGTCACCAGAAAACTTGAAAAAAAATGTCAATTTTAAATCAATGATAATTTTGCTTCTAGTACTTTGTTTGCGCTGATTTTTTTTTAAATTGGGTAGCTCGCTGAGGGGAACCCAAATATCTACTCTATTCTGGGAAATTCTGCACAAAAGGTAACAGAAATGACAAAAAATATCAGGTGTCAAAACAAAATAAAAAAAAACTCAATAATGCTCCAAATGCTTATTATCAGAAATGGCATAGCCACTCTGCATCCACTTATACGATCATAATTCTAATCTGAACCCTCAATTTGCCAATCTTCTTCCCTGCAAAAAAAGGACCAAAGAACTAGACGAAAATCACAGATCTTACAACCAAAAGATAGATCTCCTTGAGGAGAATCTAAAAACCATATAGATCTTACATAAAAACAATCAAGGGCCCCTTAAACAAAAAACTACATAATAAAGTTATGGTTATGAGAAAAAAACTCAAATATGTAGAATCATGCCCAGATATGAAGAGAAGCCTAATGGCAACCAGGTAGAAAGGAAATCTACAAAAAATAATGAGTGCTAAGATAACAAAAAATGAAGTTACGCGTTGATGGTTAAATTCAAAGAAGATGCTAGATCATATTAGCCATGGCTCTGATACCATGTTAGAATATTAGATCTACTAAACTAGTTATCTATCTACGAAACCAACAATATATCAACATATAAATAAGAATAGAAAGAGAACAAGGAAAAAGAATACAACAGATATATGTGGTTCACCCAATTGGGCTACGTCCATGGGAAGGTTGTCTTCTATTATCTCTAGAAATCTTCTACAATATTACGAAGAGAAAATTACAAATAACCCAATACAAATAGTAGTATGTTGTGAACACAGGATAAGATGTGATGGTATCCCAAATGGTATATATCAAGATGTGACGGTATCACAAAATGGTATATATCTTAAGAGGCTCCCTTGACCCTATTATATACCCAGATATGAGGAGGAATTACTCTCACATATTAACCATGGGATAATATAATTCTCCAAAATAACACCTCTCTATATAATAAATGGATACAAGAGTATACTATGCCATAATAAATATGGGATATGATGTATTACTCTTTCACATAACATTGTGGACAACTTTTGACACAATACAAAGACATTATTACCTTCCAAGGAACATAATATATTCCAACGGTTGTGTCCAGCAGACAGCTCTATTATAGTTATATTTCACATAGGCAAGACTCTCATCCCATGTTCGTGGATGCTTGGAGTTGTACATGCGTAGTGTTGGGTAACTTAATTGATTCTTAAATTACTTCCATTTATATGTCAATCCGGGTATGTGAGCTTGCGAAGTATACATGCATTGTATGTGCAAGGATATCTATTTTCAATTCAAATAAACTAATCTAATTGCACATGAGGATTTAAACTTGTTTATGACTAAGTTTTGGTAAGCATATTTACATGTTTTTTCTTAAAATGCCAATGAATTCAAACTCAAAAGTTCGAAATTTAAATGAATTTTTAAAGCAAACTATATTATCAAAACTTCGAGATCTATTCTAAGTGTACAAGAAATTGAAATCTATTATACTCAACAAAAATTGAAATCTATTCTATTAAACAATGAAAGGAAATCTAACTATCAAGATAAAAGCACAACTATTCTACAAAACTTGGAATTGGAAACTATTCTAGAAAGCAGTGAAAAACAATGATATGTTGAAAAAATTTCAAGTGCAAGAGCCTCCATGTCTTATCAAAATGATGACTAGAACAAACATGAAAATGAAAGAAATTCTTGGAAAATACTTCAAGGAAAGTGTTTTTGGATTTTTAAGTTTATATTGAGTACTCAACCTGTAACAAACAAACAAAAAGGGTAAGCAAACTATATTGAAAATAGAGAATTCAAACATCTAAAAAGATTGAAAACTAAATTGAAACAAATAGTACAAAAAAAAAAAAATGACAATTATACTATATTACAACTCGACAGGGGGCGTCCTAGTGAGTGAGAGGAATAATGAACTTAGATCACTTGATTTAAATCGCCAATTTCATTCAGAGATGTGCCATATTAGAGATTACATTCAATGGTAAAAAAAAAAAAATATATATATATATATATATATATATATATATATATATATATATATATATATATATATATATATTATATTATATATATATATATATATTATCTTCAAGTAGCAGCCACAACTACAAGTTAATATTCATCATTGAATATAATATCCCCCCTCATCAAAGAGACTTACAATTTATTGAGTTTGGAAGCAACAAGAATCTCAAAATTTCATAACATGAATTCTGGCCATGAGATCTCAATAAGTCAGTTTGAAAATAAAATAAAATATAGTTTGAAGGTTTTTAGGATCAAATATCAGTCCATATCTTATCACACTTACCTCCTTGCCACAAATTTTCTAAAGAAAAATTCGTTCCAATCCTTTTGGTGACTAGGTGTTGACTGTGAAATTACCAAACCGTTTTCTCACACAATTTGCAATATAGGGCTCCAAAGAACCCATAAAATATCTCAAATGGTAATGAAATTTATAAAAATGCTTCATATGATCCTAATTGGGCCCATGATAAAACGAAAACCCATGTTTTATTTTTCTGAAATTCATTTTCATTTGCTCATAAAACGCGTTTGAATTTGACTGGTCAAAACTGTTGCATTTTTCCTTGATCTTTTGCTAGAGGTCCATGGTGCGAGCAGGGTGGAGTTTGACCAATAAAAATCCATATTAGAACTTCTATAAACCAAGTCCAAGTATCATATTTCCTTATAGAGTGGTTTTATTACCTCAACCATGGATATATCTACAAAAATTGACTTGAGCTATAGAATCTTGAACTAGCCAAACTATCATTAGTAAAACCAAGCAAAGTTCTTCTTAATTCATTAAAAATAATAGAAATAATAATAATAAACCATGTGAACATTTATGTGATAATTTGGTTTGTTTATGGAGAAATATGGTTAACAATGTTGACAATGGGTGAATGGAAGGATGTGAAAATGGATGGTTTCATAAGAAAAAATCATGACAAGTTGGAGGCCCAACGTTCTCCCACACCAGAGATTTTGCATGTCCTCATGCAAATAAACTAGGAATTTGAAAACTTTGCAGGGTTTGAAAATATTTCCCAAATCAATGATTTGGCATCATCTATTAAGATTGACTCATTCTTTCTCCTTTCATGCCTTGAATTTTAGTATTCTTAAGAATCAAGTTTCTTCCCTTTCTGGATACTTCAAAACATTTGGAATTTCATACTCATACTACTTGTTCCTTTTGTGATAGTGAAAGTTATCAAATGTGAGTGTAGTAGGATCAAATACAATCTCCACCAATAATATCAATGTGCAAACAAATTCATCCATGAAAGCTCATAAAACATGAATATCAAAATCTAAGCAATACGTTTTCTCCATGAATCTTTGATCTTGAAGAATTATTACTAGACTACCCACTTGAAATATTTGCAACTCTTGCAGCCACACTTATCACAACTTGGAACCATTTCTAAGCTCAACACAAATCCTACACATCCTTCTTAAAACCATTTTTGGAATGATCTATCCACTGCCATCATTCCATATCCTCTCTATAGCTAGTTCTGAAGTTAGAGGCCTTGATACTATAAAGAGCAGATTTTTGAACCAACAATTATACATATAACTAACATTGAAGGGCATCCTCAATCTTAAGGCATTAAACATATGAGGCATGGGGTATCTTGAACATATTTTTTTTGTAACAGATATAAGGAGGCTATGAAGAATTTTACGAGTCATTAAAACCCAGACACATAGTAAATTATCAAACAATACCAGCATGTCAAGCAACCACTGTTTTGAGGCAGTTATGAGGACATTGGAACAGAGATTTCAATCCTTTCTTTAGCAGATATACCCAAAAAATATGTGGCTCTTCATGTTCGAGTACAAATAATTGTAATATTGTGTGAACAACAACCTTTTCTTCTTGTGGCCCTGTACCAATTATTTATTGGCTTCCATCAATAATCTAAAAATGAGAAGTTGTTTATGACACATAATCCAAGCATTACTCCATGTACCTTTTGATCATGTGCTACAAACATGTGCCATGAAGTCAAGTTGTTCTATTTGTAAAATAATTATTTTTCCCAAGAACATTGTGTTGATGGATTATTAAGAAAAGCACAAATTATTCTTACATGAAGGTCAAAAGGTCAGATTGTTCATCAAGGAAGCACAAATTAATTTATATGGCAACAAGAAGAGAAAGTTTAAACAAGAGAGTGGTGAAATCATAGAAAATTGTTATGACCATGGAAAACAATGAGATGATTGCATGGGTGGCAGGTTTGTTGCTAAAGAATCAATCATATCTTGTGGGATTGATTGGGTAAAGGGTAGGACAAAACATAATGGGAGATAAATTGGAACTACATGTTTACAATATCTTTTCATCAAAATTTCTAGAATTTTTAACAAATTAAAAAATTTAAGGCTATTTTTACCTCAAGTTTACCTTTTGGTATTGGAGAAGAGAACATTGTCTGATGGTTGATTTGGTGTTGATTTGGATCAGGTACTCTTCTCCATGATGTGTTGACCACCACTTTGACCTTGCTCCACAGAATGTATCATTTTCATGTAGCAGACTTGATTTTCCAATTTCTCTCAAATGCTAAATCAGATTCTCCTGAAAATTTTTGAAGTTGTTACCATTAATATTATGCATCTTCCCACAAAAAAAGATAAATGCATGTAGGTGAAAGCGGCTAATCAAGAAAAATACATATTGAAATTTATTGAAATTTTGTGTATTTATTTACCCTACCTCAATGCATTTACCATAAATATTTCAGGACCAATGGATGCACGGTTTGCAAGATACGGTCGAATCAATTTCTGCCCTATTTCACCCTTCATGTTACCCAATGTTGCAACAAAAACATATTCCACAAACTCATTTTAAGACCAATTTGAGTGATTCAAAATGGAAATGGTGTATTTTTACCTTTTTTACCACTACATCTCTTCAGAATCCCATTTTGATGAATAAAAGATGTTGTTGTGAAAAAATACTAAATGCTGCATTGATGTGTGCGCAATGGTGAAAATGAAAATCTACCTTAGAAACCCACTTTAAATGTCAGGAAAAATTCTCCTTTTTTTGAATTTTTCCCATGTCTTACTCAATTTATCATACTATGAGAAAACCCAGTATCTCAAAATTTTTTATTTCTGCTCTAATTTCTTGTAATCTATGTGCCAAAATTGCCTCTAGAATAAGTTGCTACAGCCAAAAATAGGTTGCTACAGCAATAACTACAGAAACTGCAGCTTTCCGTAGTTGTTGCAGAAAATGTCAATTTTCATGGCTATTTCTATTTTTCTTCTGAAATTTGTTTTCTCTAAGTATGAACCACTGATTTGGATTGTGTGTTGCATGGTGAAGTAGAATTCATGAAGCATGATGCATGTTGACTAAAAATAAACCCAAATTCATTGATTTTCTTGAAAAGGAAATGAATGAAGAAGAGTCGTAGTAGTGCCATCATGCTATTGTTGAATGTAAAAAATATGAACATGTTGCTACCAGAAACTAATAAAATATATAGTTGCAAGTTGTTGTTGATTCCATAAAACCATATATTCTTCATCAAAACCAAAATTCATGGTACAATTATTACCATGCTAATGAATGTGCCGAAGTCGAGCATGGAAGAAATCATTGGATTACCGATTAATGATGAAAATCATTAACCAATTGGAGACAACTCACCGATAATGTAAATGAGTGTCAATGTACTTGAGTGCATCATGGCAGGGACGAATGAATGTGTTGAAGTCGAGTCATGTGCAAGATCTAACAATCAATAGACATTGTTGTATTCCCATTGTTGTCAATAAGGAGGCTTGTCATTGATGTATGCAAGTTCCAAGGCACTCCAATCAATCTCTGATCTTGGTCCTAGATAAGGTGTTGAAGTCGATGGGACAAAATTTGTTGGAAGGTGGGCCTTGAGGAATCCCACATCAGGCAACTCGAGCATAGAACCAAAAGTGATTTGAAGAACCATAATAAAATATTGAGACCATCATAAAATTGCAGAATTTATTGTGAACGTTGCTCTCCAGTTTCCTGGTTTTCAAGAAAATTTCATGTCCAATTGTGCCAGCAAGCTGGTTTTCACAATAGGACTTATTTTTCCCTTTACTTTTTTTATTTTTATTTTTATATGTCATACTCTACTTGAAAAAGAAATCTCATTCAAGTATATGAATACTTCTAATGGAACCATGTGTGTAACAAGATTATAGATAAATTCATATGCATGTTTGAAAGAAACTCTTTGATATGTACCCGTATATGAGGGACCAACTGCCTTGATTGAGATGATGTCAGAAGATATTGAATAACGGAGTATTGGAATCCAATGACTGTCTTGAACCAAGATTAAATGTAATCTTGTCTTCCTGTTATCATGCCATGCAAGTCTTCAAAGATGTGATCTCAATTCATAGAATCTGGTGATAGGCATGAAAGAAACTTTTCAATATTAGGTTCCAACAACTTATTTTTATCAATAGGCATCCATGATTCTTGAACCTTATTTGAATCTTCTTCTTTTGGTTGTTGTTATTTGATGGCAGCTGGAGAATAATTTTGCAACACCTCGACATTATAAGTGGATTGACGTGTTTTATTATTGGGGATTTGAAATGGTTGTGCATGTAGTTGAGTGGGAATGGACCTTTGGGGTGCTTGTGTGGTTCGTAATGAGAAAGGTTGAATTGAGGTCAACTGATGGTGAAACTGATGTTGTGGTGGAGGTGAATGGCATGGATAACATTGATATTGGTATTAAGGATAGTGAGGAAGAAATTAGGATACGATGGATTCCTTCTATAAGGCTCTTGCCAACCTTTTTTCCAAGATTGGTTTTGAGGTTGGGATTGAGATGGCCAAGGCTGCCAAGGCAAGGGTGTTTACCAATTACTTTGAGATTGTTGTCCATAACTCTGAAATTGAGAATTAAGATCTTGCATCATACTAGGTTGATGAGGATGCCATGGACTTCTTGGAGCTACATAACAAGATTGTTCCAATGTTTGATTTTCTCCCTAGCAAACTACCTTTAACCCTGGTAATGATGGGAAACCTTTAATAGTATGTGATCTTGCACAAATTTCACAAATTTTAATGTTATCAAGTGGACATTCATGCAAAGCATGTTTCTTTCTGCATTTAGGGAAAAATATAAATGAAGCGACATTCTCAGCTTTTGTCTTGTTTTGCATTCTTACCATATCAATTTGTTCATTTAAATTTATATTTTTCCAAAAATACTCTTTTCATATCATCCCATGTCCTTATAGAATTTGTTCCAAAATTAATGAACCATCTAAGAGCTCTATCCTTCAATGTTTCTGGAAAAAAAATTCAATTTTTGAATGTGTAATGAGTAGCCATAAGATCTAAAAAGTATTTCAAATTTGAAAAGAACGGTTTTTGGGTCTTATGATCTCATACCTTTGAAGTTAGGAAGTACAGATGGAGGGATGATCTTCATATGAACATTGATATCAGTTTCTTGAATGGGAAATCAAAAAGGATATTCTTCATTGTCATCATCTCCATCCATTTCTTCAACCTCTTTCTTTCACCTATTCTTCTACCTGAATTCATGATGTGAAAGACGATGTGGCTCTTATTGCACCACGTGATATAGTGGGGGTGGTAGGTGATTGAAGTGATTTCTTTTAATGAATCTACTTCTAGGATGTACTAACATGAAATTAGTCTTATGCAACTAATAATGAGATTAAATTGAAAGCTAACACCTATGTATACTTCCCCGACAATGGTGCTAAAATGTTGGGTAATTTAATTAACTCTTAAATTACTTGCCTTTATATGTCAATCCGGGTATGTGAGCTTGTGAAGTATGCATGCATTATATGTGCTAGGATATATACTTTCAATTCAAATAAACTAGTCTAATTTCACATGAGGATTTAAACTTGTTTATGACTAAGTTTTGATGTGCATATGCACATGTTTTGTCTTAAAAGGCCAATGAATTCAAACTCAAAACTTTGAAATTTAAATGAACTTTTAAAGAAAACTATACTATCAAAACTTCTAGATATATTCTAATTGGACAAGAAATTGAAATCTATTCTATTAAACAATGAAAGGAAATCTAATATCAAATTAAAAGCACAACTATCCTACAAAACTTGGAATTGGAAACTATTCTAGAAAGCAGTGAAAAACAATGATATGTTGACAAAATTTCAACTACAAGAGCCTCCATGTCTTATCAAAATGATGACTAGAACAAACATGAAAATGAAAGCAATTCTTGGAAAATACTTCAAGGAAAGTGTTTTTGGATTTTTAATTTTATATTGAGTACTCAAATTGTAACAGACAAAAAAAAAACAAGCAAACTATATTGAAAGTAGAGAATTCAAACATATCAATAGATTGAAAATTAAATCAAAGAAAATACTGAAGAAAAAAAAAAATGACAACTATAATATATCACAACTCCATAGGGGGACCTCCTAGTGAGTGTGAAGAATTATGAACTTATATCAATTGATTTAAATCACCAATTTCATTCAGAGTTGTGCCATATCAGAGATTACATTCACTAAAAACAAAAAAGAAAAAGAAAAATTCTTCTTCTTCAAATAGCAGAAAAAATTGCAGGTTAATATTCATCATTGACATATAATCTACCCCCCCCCCCCATCAACAAGACCACAATTTTTAGAGTTTTGAAGAAACAAGAAACTCAAATTCATAGCATGAATTCAAACCATGAGATCTCAGTAAATCAATTTGAAAATAGAATAAAATATATTTTGAAGATTTCTAGGATCAAAGATCAGTCCATATATGATCACACTTATCTCCTTGCCACTAATTTGCTAAATAACAACTCGTTCCAATCCTTTTGGTGATTGGGTGCTGACTGTGAAATTACCAAATTGTTTTCTCAGGCAATCTGCAAAATAGGGCTCCAAAGAACCCCAAATATCTCTCAAATAGTAACGAATTTGAGAAATATTCTCATGGAGAACCTAATTGGATCTGTGCTGAAAAAAACTCATGTTTTCGTTTTTTGAAATTCATTTTCATTTTCTAATCAAACACGTTTGAAGTTGACTAGTCAAAACTGCTACATTTTTCCTTTTATCTTTTTCTAGAGGTCCACACATGCAATCTGGGTGGATTTTGACCAATACGGATCTATATTGGAACTTCTAGAAACCATGTCCAAGTGCCGTATTTCCTTCTAGAGTGGTGCTACTACCTCAACCATGGAGATAGCTATGAAAATTGACTTGAGCTGTAGAATCTTGAACTAGCCAAACTATCATTAGTAAAACCAAGAAAAGTTCTTCTTAATTCATTAAAAATAATATAAATAATAATAATAAACCATGTAAACATGTATATGATAATTTGGTTCGTTTATGGAGAAATATGGTTAAAAATGCTAACAATGGGTGAATGGAATGATGTGAAACTGGATGGTTTCATAAGAAAAAACCATGACAAGTTGGAGGCCCAACACATAGTATGTGCATTATCATCTTGTTGACAACATATTTTTGGCCATGAATGTAAGGAATGAAGTCGACTTGGTGAGCTTAGTGTCCAACAATTACTAGAGGCTCGACTAGAATGCAATGAGGAACCTGTTATCCTAATCTGATATAATGGTTTGTGGTCCCAAAATGTACCCACACTCGTTCGAAGAAGAGTTTGATAATGTATTATGTTGTGATACTCTTCTTGTAATTAGTCAATATAGACATCTTAAAAAATTATCAACGACCATAAATATGCAATTGTTACCATGCTTTGGAGAAGGAATGGTAGACATATAGTCCATGGAGAAGCATTCCCAAGGTTGGTTAGGAGTAAGGAGAGGAGTGTCCAATCCTTGCTTCTTAATGGTTGGCTTGGTGATGGCACATACAGTGTCTGATATGATATATTTTCCAACATCATGTCATAGTTTTTTCCAATAGAAATACTTTTGTAGTACTGCCACCATTTTCTCCAAACAAAAGTGTCATGCGACTCGACTGTAGTGCACCTCCAAAATAAAATTGGCATGCTCGCTTGAAGGAACACAAGGGTTCCCCAGGTAGCATAACAATGTGTCCTAGAGGTGGAAGTCTGGTATATTTTTTCCATCCATCAACATTTGGTATGTGATGGAAAATTCAGAATCATTTCTATATAGTTGCAGCCATCCAGAAGTCTCATTCCCACACAAGTCGAGAATAGTATCCAACACCATAACTGGGGGTCGAATGAGGAAATTTGCAATGTTATTGGTGTTGTTCTCCTTTTATTTAATGTTCAAATAGAATTTTTGTATATATGTGGACTATTTCTAATGGAAATCACTCTAAAACATCCCTTGTGTCTGCATAAACTAAAGAGGACATTGATCTATGTGGATGATCATCTCATTCCCTAAAACGTATTGTTTCCACTTCCGACAAGCCTGGACAATGGAGTATCGTTGGGATAAATACTAAGGGGGTGGGGGGGGTGTGAATCATTATTTTAAAATCATTAAAATTTTCAATTTTATATCCAGATTTTTGTATGTGACTTTACTAAAGGGAACCCACATATGTACATGACTATTATTCAAAAAACTAGTGTATATCCAGTAAACTTATTTTTCATTTAGTGCATCAATACTTCATTAGATATTAAATAAACAATAACCATATCCACTAGAACAAAATAAACCATCACGCATAAGCAACACATCAACCCACATGAACACCAGGATTTTTAGGTGGAAACCGAATATGGGAAAAAACCATTGTTGTTGTCGTCTCTATCTTCCTTTTATTAGAAATAAAACTTCTTACAAACTTGTACTGGCGCAGACTCATTCCACCAGCATAAGGCTACAACCTTCTCTCATTATCCAACACCCACTGGAAGGGAACTTCAACCCCCTGATCTCATTTACTGGTACCCACCGTAAGGGAGCTCCAACCCCCTAATATGATTTACTAGCTACCACTAGAAGGAAGCTTTGACCTCCTCATTGAAGGATCCAACCCTCAACACTTCCATGGACAATGCTTCATAAATTTTCATACTAGATCCATCTGCTACAAAAACATCACAACTTGTAGGCCACGTTTCATCAAATTTTTAGACTAGACCCACTACCGTCATTTAAGCCCAAAATCAAACATCAAATCTGAAACTGATCATTGTAACAAATAACTCAATCATCAATTGAAACAACCAATATCTGAATCAACCATTCATTGAATCAAATTAAACCCAACTCAATCAACTTATTCTCAAACAAACAGAACATTTAGATCACTGTAACTTAAGTACTAATACTGAACCCAAACACTGCATCATCTTACTGAATCAACTAAAAGCCCTGATCAATAAACTATCATAATATATATGCTACTTTTATGTAGCAAACCCATGTGTATATGTGACTTCCTTGAAGCATACCCACATATAGATCTCAAAAATTTGAACCTTGAAACTGAACCACTGTCACTCTAAAACAAACACTAAATCATACACAGATCCACTGCATCATTTTGAAAAAATCACAGAACCATTTACGATCTTCAATCAACCAATCCTCATGAAAAACATCACTATTAAGCCCAAATCATCAAGTAAGACTTCATTAATAGATAGTAGAAACACAACAATACTGATTAAACTGATCAGGCATATTTTTTAGCAAAACTCTAGTTTATATACACGCTTTCCTCAAAACATTTCCGCGTGTATACACGCTTCTCCATAATCAAACCTGCACATAGATCTGAATATACGCACTACTTACCAGTATTAAACCCACGTATGCATGTACCTTTCAGATTATCAAACCCATGTACAAATCTACAATTATTGGCACAAACCTTCACTACACAACAAAACTTCAAACATACCCAAATCTCGGCATACATAGAATAATCACACGTCAAGACATTATCATCACTAATTAAATCAACCCATAATTAAAATTGTCATTTCAGATCTATTAGATCTAATCCATCATAAAATTCTTGGGTGCATACACAGTTTTAGATCAAACAAATCAATAACAGCCCATTACATGCACACTTGCTTCAGATCTAACTATTCATGAAAATATTCATCACTTCCACACCCAAACACTTTGATCTTCATCTCCTTATATAGCTTAGCTCTTATCCAATGCCACAAGTCAAAACCATACTATTGTCGATGGTATTCTAAGACGGGATCAAATATACATTGTTGGGCTTAATACCATAGGTCAATACCATGGTAAAGAACCTTGGTATTCAGAATATCTTGGTGCAGATTATGTACGCACCTTTGCTTCTTCATATGTGTGTGTACGTGACTTTTCTTTACAGAACCCGTGTATACTCTACTTTTCTTCACCAAACCTGAGTGTGTACATGACTTTGCCTCATAGACCTATGTATACTCGACTTCGCTTCACCAAACCTGCATATACTTCTTATAACTTCATCTTTATCATTCTTTTGTCTCTGAACTGTTAATCATTTTCTGTCACATTTTTATTAGCCTAAATACTCATCCTGGTACCATCATGTTTACATGTTCATCAAGTAGATTGCCATCAACATACAACTCATCAAGTAGGTTTTCGTCAAGGACAACACATTAGTTATAATGCCAACAAGTACATCTCCTTATCATAGGTATGGTATTTCAAAATAGTATCAAAGAGTGTCTCACTATGGTAAGCCATCAAATGGCCTTGCTGGGTGAGAATTGCACCAATAGCATAGTCAAACGCATTTGTCTCATTTTCAAATAGTTTTTGCAGGTATGGAAATGTGAGTGTTGGTGCATAGAAAAGGCAATGTTTCAGCTCAACAAATGCCTTCTATTGTTCCTCGGACCAACAAAACTTTTCTTTCACTCCGCCCTTGGTAACTTGACTCAAAGGCCAAGTGATATGAGAGGATCGTGAAACTTCGATAGAAACTGGAATGGCCCAAAAAGTTGCGAAGTTCTGTGAGAGTTGTTGGGGTTGGCCAATATCGAATGACTTGGATCTTAGCCTGATCCACATGGATTCATTTCTCATCAATTATGTAGCCCAAATATTGGACCTAGCTCATGTGAAAGAAGCATTTCTCCAAGTTGGCACATAGTTTGTGTTATCATAGTGTTTCAAGGACATGTAGAATATGTTGCAACTTATCTACCCATCTCTTGATGAAGATGAGTATTTCGTCTAGACCATGAACGAGTTGGTGAAATTTCGCAAGATGTCATCCATCATCCTCATAAAAGTTATAGGGGCATTTTTGAACCCGAAGGGCATGAACAACCACTCAAGAGGCCGTCCTTGGATTTGAATGTAGACATCCATACATTTATGGGTTTTATTGGAACTTGGTGATAGCCAAACTTCATATAAATATTGCTAAAGTACTTGGCCCCCTGTACTGGTCCGGAAGGTCATCAATTCATGGGATTAGGTATTTGTTCATGAAAATGATCTTATTCAGTTCCCAATAATCAAAGCAGAGTCTCCAGGTCCCATCCTTGTTTTGCAAGAGTATAATTGGGTTCCCACAAGATGAGGAACTTGGTCGAATGCGCCCTTTTTGTAGCAAATATTGGATCCGCTACTTGATTTCCTCATTTTCCATAAGAGAGTGGTGGTATACTGGCCTATTAGGTAGAGCTGATTCAGGATTTATATTGATCGAATGATTTACTTGACAATGCAAGGGTACACCTATGGGTGAGGAGAAGATGTTATTGTACTCCTCCACGATCTTCCCCTTACTTTGATAGTGAATCAGAACAAAAAAAAAAAAACGAATTTTCCAGTTAGGGAGATGATATTACTACATTTCTTAGCATAGATCAAAGAAATGGTCATAGGAGGGGCTAACTTTAGTATCTTGTAGAGTTTTTTTCCCAAAGTAATGATAACAGTGTGAGGTTTGTACTTATACACACCATGACGCTTCCACAAGTATGGTTAGCTAACTAAAACATCATATACTTTAAAAGGAGCAACATTACATGGTACCTCATCTGTGAAGGGCTTGATGTCGTAGAGAAGGCGCCATTTCTTGCTGACATGGAGATCTCGTCCTTAGGGGAGCCACCCAATGGTGTATGACTGTGGGTGTGGTATGGTCAGCAAGCATAACCGCTTAACATCCTTTGTTGAGATGAGGTTATTTTGTCTCCAACTATTGACAATGAACTATAGCGGAGAACCCTTCACCCACATCTATGACTAGAAGAGATGCTCCCCGTCCTCTGGATCTCTAGGTTCAGTATTTTGGACCTTGGTGGTGGGACCTGTGGCACTAGGTTCTGCATCAATAATTTTCTTCCCCTTGTCATTCCCTCAAGTTTCGGATCATAGTCATAACATGCATCTAAATCTGAATCTCTTACCTCAACCACCAATGACTTCTTAGCGCGACACTCATTTATGTTGTGGGTGGGGCTCTTGTGGAACTCACCACTTTCTAGTGTCATTTTTCGCCTTTTTGGTGTTATTCTTTGCTTATGGCTTTGATGGGTTGTCCCAGGTTGATCCACCTTGTATATATCCTTTATTTTGAATATTAAAGGTGTGTTTTCCTTTCTTTGGATTCGTAGATCCAAAGTCTCACATCTTTTATTTAAGTTTTTTATCAATCCACGTAGCATTTCTGTAGGTTGCGCCAAGCAAGGAGATGTCTAGGAACTCCATTTATTATATTTATTTTTCTAGAAAACCATGATACTTGAGTATCATATGCTGCTTAGAATCCTTGATACCCAACTTTGTAAATAGGGTATGGAAATTTTTCATGAAATCCAGCACATCTTGGTCCCTTTCATGTCGTAGTTTGGTCCATTTTATGTACTTATCTTCATAGCTCCCAATGAGGTAATATTATTCCTTGATGAAATCTTGGAAAAAAAAAATCCAAAATCCAATGTGACTTAAAATAATTAGGTTTCATCCTCACCCCTCTACTCATAGTAAGTTTCCCATCAAACATTCACAGGGGGGAGGATTTGAGGACTGCAAAAGTAATATTTTCCCTGGCAGAAAAATTATGGACTGAAAAATTTCTTTCCAGGAGATTTAACCTTCTATTTAGGGAATCTACATCTATCTAGCCTTCAAATATAGAAATTTCAAAGTTAAATTTTATCTTAAAGGGGGTGACACCTCTGAAGTGACTTTTAGATGAAGATGTTTTTCCCATTGATACTCGTTGAAGGATCTAGGAAAAATTGTCCATCATTTCATTGCTTTATTGCTCAAGGGCCTCTTCGGCCATCATTTTCCAAGGATCTCCTGACCCCTATTCTTTATTTTCTTCCACCATGGGAGGTCTTCAGGGTCAACAAGGCTGGTCTTGCAAGGTTTCAACTAGCTCAATCCCCAACTCCTTATACCCCAACCTCATTGGGGACATGCATAGAAAAATAGAGAAAGAGTATATTTCTCTGATACCATTGATCCATATTTATGAAGGAATGAAATGAAATACATTTTTAAACAAGAACACAAAGATACAATGAAATAAAACTTCAATTAATAAATAGCAATTGTTGAATGTTGTTTACATGCAGAAAAGAACCAAACTAGCTTAGGCAATGGTAGCTTATCTCTTAGAAGTGATGTGATAGCTACATGCCTTCTAAATTGAGTTACAATGAGGCTCTAAGGCCTTTTTATCATAAATAAACAATGAGAAGCCATAAACAACCAAAATCCTAACACTAGGAGATGAAGCACAAAACGTTTGTGGGCCCTGATGGGGTTAGTTAGAATGCCAACTTCCTAAGGTTGTAACTTTGGCATACGATCTCCATTTGGCACAAGTAGTAGATCATTAGAAATTTGTATCTGAGGACAACAAATTCCAACCATAAATATTACATTTTCACATTTTTCCCATATCCCCAAAAAAACACAATTTTAGGGCCTCAAAACAGCTCTGGAAGTTAAGGACCTGAAAAAAAAAAAAAAAAAAAAAAAAAAAAAAAAAAAAAAAGAGTATCCTGGAAAAAGGAAACTGAAAGGAAACAATGTTGGGGGTCCAAGTGGAATAGGTGGGTGGCCACCAATATCCACTTGGATCATTTAGTGGGACAATGGAGGAAATGGTTTGTCTTGGTTGGTAGCAAGCATTCATCAAGCATAATATGAATGATAGTGTCCATCTTAAGGAACATATTAGGTGGTATACAACATTGGTTGGGAGGAAAGTAAACTTGAAATTATTGACCACATTTCTCTACAAGGTTGGTGTTAAATAGTACAAACTAATGGATTTTTTCAAGGTGGGACCTTGCTTGGTATTTTGTTTCTCCTTCTAGAAGGATTGTTGGAGTTCTTCCAATTACATAAAATAAATATCTATATTTCATGCTAGAGGGCCCCGCACCATTGTAGTGCTTCACAACTTCTAGATTATGTGGAACATTTCTTCCTAGCTTGCAGTGTTTCCTGCAAAGTTGATTGATCTTCTTTCATGGTGATGGTCTTACTTCCAGATAGAAAATGTGAAGAAGTTTTGATGAATTCTTTGGAAAGTATGGTAAGAAGTCACCAAATGAAATTGGATCAGAAGCAATCTAACACAAGAGTATCCTAGAGTCTCATCCAAATGGACTATCTTTTTATATTTTAGTCTTTATGCAATCTCCAGGAACACTACTAGTAAAAGGATCATTTCTAGATTTTGAATTAATCAAAGTTTCCTCCTACTATGAATGTTGATTTGAGGGTTGTTGGTGAATTTGACACATAAATGAGGTGCATAAATTGATCCTTAACTACTTGATGAAAGAAAATTAACCTATAATGATATGGCAAGGTGGTTATGTCATTTCATGAATATGGTGGGAATGTGGGAAATTATGTGAAAATTACCCTACTGAAATGGATATTAGTGAAAGGGAAAGATAGCAAGTGTACAGGTTTAATGTTTCTATCTACCATGAAGGGGAGGAATAAGTTTTCTCAGCCATATCATGAAGATCCACCCTTCTATGTGCATATCGCAAAGATCTGCCCTTGTCCATGTCTTATTGCAGTTATCAATCCTCCTTTGTGATGCATCACAAAGACTTGGGAAAGAATGTGATACATCGCAAATAGTTTGGCAATGATGTGACCAATCATAGACAAGAGTTTCTTTAGTGCTCAATCACAAACTAGGTTTGTTCCTAACAAATTATCACAAACTCACAATGCAAACAATGACTTAATTTCCAACTATGGAAGTAAATTGTGACTCCCTTAATCACATTTTAACCTCCCAAGTTGTGACTTCCTCATTGGCATTTTGATCTTCCAAATTGTGGATCCCTCAATCACATTCTAACTCAACAAATTATGACTCCTCTTCATCACATATTTCCTCAAATTATCATGATTCAAAGGTAGTGGTTCTTCACCTTCCAAATAATAATTGAAGGAAGGGCTCAATAATTCAACAAACCATCCTTCTGATTCACAAAAACATATACAAATTATGAGATTTTTAGGAAAGTAAAAGGAAAAATTTGTAATTTTATTTATCACTGCAAGCATTAATACCAATTGAGGCTTGAAATAACTATCTGAGTCAAGGGTTATACAGTGAAAAATGGAGGGCTGATGAAATTTGGTAGAAAATGACTAGACTCCCCATTCAATCCACTGCTACCTCACCCGCGATAGAAGTATTATCTACGTACTACTTTTCTGGATGGGAGATAATACAAGTCCCTTTTCCTATAAGATTTACTTGTCATTTGAATTCCCATATATTTTATAGACCCAATATCCATCTCGAAACCTAGATACACCCCGATCTAAGTGGAAATAGAAGTATTCTATAAGTCAATCATTTATTTCTATACGTCAATATGCAGGCCAGAACCAGATTCACACTTAAGCTCAAGAGATGCATCACAAGATGGCACCATTCATGACAGATTGTAAAAAACCTTTGAAAAATAATTGGTTAAAGTATAAAAGCATCAAAGGTTATTTTGAAGGTGCTAGATGTCATAGATCCTTTTGGGATCTGATGTACAAACATGAGGAAACTTGTGTTGAAAGTTGCTCCTATGTTTGATCTGAATATATTAGCAAGGCATGGAATCTTCCCCAAAATGAGTATATGGCATAGTTCGTAGAAAAATAAAGTGTTGCAATCCAAGTTTGCTTTAGAAGTATTATAGGTTCAAGGATAATACTGATAATGAAGAATTGTTTCACTCATATCCAATATTATGTCCACCACAAACTATGATAACAACACTTACAGTGCCAACAAAAGGTGTATTTAAGGAAGTCGATCTTGATATTTTTATTAAAGGAATAAACTTCTCAATTAAAGCTTTTCACAATAGTATGGACTTTCCAGATGGTATGGTCTGAGCCAGTTCTAGGATGCAAGAAGAAAATGAATGAAAATTTGATATATGGATACGAAGATCCTAAATTTATAAGATAATACTCAAAAGAAATCCATGGTTTTGTGGGGATTGGAACACCAATATTGTCCAAGTCTCCCTATGTTTTATTTGTGAAGGAACTTAGTGTTTGAAAGGTATACATAGACTATGTTTGTGTACATCATATCTAACTCTTTTCTTTTGGCAAAGCCCCTTGTTTTTCAGGAAATTATTGACAAAAATATAGTCAATAAAGTCCTAGATGTTCTAAAGGGATGATGGAAAAAAGGAAGAAGTTTCTCTTAATAAAATAGAGCATGGAATCAGGTGGTTACAATGGTTAAAGTAGCTCCTGAGTTGTTGAACTTTAGAAAGAACCAATTCCTTTTGAGAATATCATGGCTAGTAGCATCAACAATTTTGCATGCCATTCAAATTAGAGGAAATTTGATTTTAAAAAGTTAACATTGAATTTCCATGTCATAATGTGTAATTAAATCAAAATCCTCTAAAATTCAAAAGAGATATAGGTGTGACTAGGTACTAGAATATTTTTTAATAATATAATTTACCTCCCTTAAGCGTGAATATTTCCCAACTGACCTAGAACTATATTAAATATTAAAAATAAAATAATATATTGTTCTATAAAAGTTATAATGTCAAGAATATTTTTAATGATGGGTAAATCATGGGTTGAGTGTGTTTTTAATGACACATAACTAATTTAAATTTTAAATTCAGTTTTTTAATGTCTCCCCCTCTCTCTCCCTCTCTCTCCCCCTCTCTCCCACCCTCTCTCTCTCTCTCTCTCTCTCTCTCTCTCTCTCTCCCCTCTCGCCCTCCCACTCTCTCCCCTCTCCCCCTACTCTCTTTCTCTCTCTCACTCACTCTCTTTCTCTCTCCCTCTCCCCCCTTCTAGCTCTCTCTCTCTTCCCCCTCACTCACATGCACACACTCTCTCTCTCTCTCCCCCCTCACAGACTCACTATCTCTCTCTCTCTCTCTCTCTCTCTCTCGACCCCTCTCTCTCTCGCACTCCCTTCTCTCTCTCCCTCACTCTCTCTGTTACACAAAAAATTGTCACCGTGACTTTCTACAGTTTGTATGAGTCCATAAACACTTATACATACCTCCTTTGCAAGTATTAAACCTCAGCTCTTCATGTCAAGCCTTGAAAATGGGAGAAAGACCTTAAAAATATCTCAAATCCTGATTTCGCACTTTCTCCTAGTATTGCCTATGGTGTCGCACCTAATGGTCATGTTTCATGCGATCCTGACCACTCTGTATATTGAGTAATGAGTGGGAACCCTTGTAAAAGTTAAAAACGCGTGAGTTCATTCTTAAAAACTCATCTTGGGTCACTTATAGACACTTCTAGAAGGAATATTACACTGGAAATTCCGCTCCACCTTGGTTCATCCATTCCATAACTAAGGGAGCTAACTCCATGATATGAGTGCTTATCCCATTGAAGGAGGAACTTATCCCTTCAATGGTGGACCTGCAACTTCCTCCATTTGCACTATAAATTCATGCATTAGGCTAGTTGTAGAGGAGGTTGAAAGCTGAAGATTCTTGAGGGTAAATGCTGCTGAAAAATAGGCTTCCTTTTTGAGCTTGTGAGAGGAGAGATCACATACCTTTCATGTCATTTGGGAAGTGAGTGAGGCTTGTCAAAGTAGAGATCCTGCTAGACCCTGGAAAGAACTTGTGCAACATCAAGGCAAATGTTGTAAGGTTCTTTTATTCATAAAGTTAATACAATCAAGTTTGTTTTTCTCAATGAACTGTCTCTAGTGGTTTATTTTATGAGCTCCTTGATCTTCATAATGAACATGTTTTGTTATACGCGGGTATGCTTTGATGTGTGCTTGTTTGTGTATGCAGGTTATTAAACGAGAACTTCTTGAAGCTATTGGGATAAAACTGCCTCAAACAAGCGTTGGAACGAGGTAGGGTCTCTTACACCTTTTAGTATTCATTAATGAATTGAAACATGTTTAGAGAAAAGTAGATTTTCTTGTGCTCTTTGTTGCTAGATATCATTAGATACTAGGGAGATCGGTCTTGTCCGCAAGAACGATTTATCTGGCCAACAAATTGGCGACTCCGCTGGGGAATGGTTTGGTTTGGTTTTTGATTTGTCTTTGCTTTGACTTGAGAAACTTAAGTTTTTGTTTCTAATTTTGCCTTGATATATGTGATTTTGGGTACTGGTTAGATCCTGGTTGGATTTTTATTTTTTGAAATTTTGGAAGAAGACCGCATCCTCTGAGTTAGTTACAGTGCGGACCTATCCGCACTGTTACAGTGTAACACAAAGCAGCACCGCACCTGGTTCTACTAGATGCCTGCGAACCCCTGTCAAAAATTTGAAAAACCTAAGATCCATCTAGCCAGTTAGGTTTAGTTTTTGTCCATAGCTATTAGTATAGGCCCAGACCTGCACTTGTCTTGACAAAAGTTCCTTGTGAGTTAGTTTTCATTGGCATTCATTGGCATTTTCATTTAGATATCAAGATTAGATCATAGTTTTGAGTTTTTCATAGAAATTATACAAGCTTGTTGAAAATTTGTTTTCAATAGTTTTTTAGAGTTTTTCAAGAAATCTTAAAAGCTCTCTTAAAGGAATTGCTTATTCTTGTAGTTGTTGATTGTTGAAAAGAAAAGGGATTTTCTGTGAGCGTGATTAGTAGTCTCGTTTTTTAAAGTTCGTTGGAAAAGACAAAAGTTTCCTTTCAGTTGTATGTTAAGAGAAAGATTTGATTTTCAAAGCATTGCATTTTCAACTCTTCCTTAGCTAGAAATTCATTGAAAAGGAAAAGGAATTGTTATCATCTTAGGTGCATTTTTTAGTGTTTGGGAGTCGAGTCTTCATACCATAAAGTTTCATCTCCACACACATTGACTTAAGGAACAAACAATAAAATTAACGCTTAATTAAAATCAATCTAGCAATCTTTTTATTTTCTAGGGCTCTTTTCACCAACATAGCTTAGGCTAGTATCTTGGAGTAGGGAGTACTTAACTCTCCAAGATAGTAAAACAAACAAGTAGTTGTATCTTGCGGTAGGAGAAAATTCCAATTGTTGCATCTATGCTCTGGGAAAGCTCCTCTTAAAGGAGAAGCACGAGATCGTGTCCGAACCAGTGTGGGAATCAATCCTTCCTCATTGGGAACGATGCCAGATATTCACGTATTACAAACGGTAAACCTCGGATTAACCATTGTCGAGGAGCCTAGGGTCACTTGTTGGTAAACCTTGGATTATGTCAAGGAGCCTTTAAGGGGATTGAGCTTGTTACTCTGCCCTTGCGTGCATATCGGATCGTAGACTGTTCCCCAGGTATATTTGTTTCCGTTGGTGACCTTAGTGACCATAATCTTTAGGATTCTTTCCTAGGTGACGGTGGAGGGAAGATCCCACTGTACCTAGAGCAGACATTGACTAGACTCACTTGGACTCTCTAGGGGGTTATCTTCACTCGAGACGGTTACAGTGGAGAAACTTGTGCCAGTCTGTTTCGTTAAGTAGGTTGTCGGGGTAACTGTTCCAACCGCCATTTCTGTATTGAATTCTGCGACATTGGATTTCATCACCAACTAGTGTTTTCGATCTGGAAAGATACTGTTTGTGTGTGGTTTGATCTCTTAGATTTGTTAGGCGTGTGCTTCAAATTGTTTGGTTCTTTAGAGAATTTAGGTGTTTTTCTTGAGATTTTTCTTTGTTTTCGTGTGAAGTCATTAAATTAATCGTGGCTAAATTACCGAGGCAATCCCATCGACTATGGGGGCAGCCTCCCGAATTTACACCAAGTCAACTGGAAGGGCTGCGAGCCCTTGTCACACCTATTGAAAGTAGGGTTGGGTCACCAGAGGCCGGAGAGTCTTCGTTGATTGTACATCCTGATCATCTAGTGCAAGCAACAGAACATATTTCTGAACCGATTTCATTTTCTGAGGTTACTGGTAGTATCACTCCTACTAGCTCATTAACCGAAGAACCTGAAATCTCTGAACCTGAAACTGAAATTGCTGCTACTCCATCTTCAGGATTTGCTTCTCCTGTTTCTAGTGGTCCTAGTTCACCCAGAGTAGAAAATATTATTGCCGAGAATCTTCCTTCTGGATTCATTTCCATTGAAGAAATTGTAAGTTCAAGTCCGAACGAAGGTATAAGCATCCCTGAAAAGCAACCAACTATTGAACTTAGGGAGTGTGAATCTATTTTCTACAGTCCCATTAGAGGTGATGCTTGGTATGTTTTGTTGACCAATTTCTTAGAAAATCCAGGTCTCGTGTCTTCACCACCTCGATTTCCTTTCCATCCAACACCCAGAGGTTATTATCCTCCTTTGAATATGCCGAGACAATCATCCTTGTTTACTCAGACGCCAAAAACCTTCTTACATGGTGGTCCCTCTATTCCTCCTCGGTATCAGTCTGTATCTGGTACGTTTTCAGGAGCTTCTCCTCGACCCATCGATTATGCCGTATCTCCTGGTCATAACAGAACTAAACTGTTAAGTGTCGAAGAGATTCTTATGATGTCTGGTACTAATCCTAATCTACAACCTCAAGGTAGTTCAATAACGTCTGGAGGGCAGCTGCAAGGTACTCCAATACCGCCTGGGGGGCAACCCCAAGGCAGTTCGTTACCGCCTGGGGGGCAACCTCAAGGACAGTATGTTCCTACGGGACAATATTTTCCTCAAGGTCAACCCCAGTATCAATATGTACCTCAAGGTCAACCCCAGTATCAATATGTGCCTCAAGGTCAATACCAGCCTCAAGGTCAGTACCAACCCCAAAGTCAGTACCAACAACAAGGTCAGTACCAACCTCAGGGTCAATATCAACCTCAAGGTTTTCAACCACCTTCAGGTCAATCATTTGTTCAAGGACCTAGAAATGTACCATATAATTATCAATCTTACACTCAACCTGGTTTTGGTCCTCAATACGCTCAACCTGTTATGGGTCCATACCCCAGAATGAATGTGGTGTGGGATCAACAGACTCCGCAACCCAGTGTGCAGTTGTCATTCCAATTTGGACAATCTTTTGTTTCTGGTTCACCCCAGCAACCTGTCCAGCCTACTACTCAAACTGCTACACTTGGGGAAGCTCAACAGTCTGGGCCTAGTTCGCCTCAAACTCCATCCCAAACATCTACTGCAACTGATGTGGCTTCTGTTCAATCCACTCCACCCATTTCTGGAGTAGCGGCTCTAGTTTCTACTACTCCTGTATCAACTCCTTAGGCCTCTTTACCCCAGTATGGACCTACAATCTAGACTCTGGTTTCCATGCCTGTAGGACAACCTGGGCCTAGTACGGTTGTCACAAGTCAACCTCAATTTACTTATCAACCGTACCAGGGGCAGTACCAATTCAGCCTCGCTGTGCAGAACCTGGCTTATCAGTATCAACCGTACCCTGGGTATACGTATCAACAATCTCAACAACCCTAGTATGGTCTGGTTAATCCTGGTTTTCCAGGAGGATATAATATCCCAAATGCGAATCCGATACCAAGCTATCCTGGATATCCTCCTCATGGGGCTGGTCTTATGATCCCAAGTTTTCAGGATCTGAACTGTCAGTTACCGTTTATAGCAAATTTGGATTTGCTTGACTTGTCGTGCCTTACGAATGATCCCATCAATTATCTTCCGTTTTGGCCGCCAATGCCGAATAAGTTGCCCAGTGATATACCAAAGTTTGAGGGGAAGCCAGGAGAAGATCCCTCTAATCATGTGATGACTTACCATCTCTGGTGTGCAACGAATTCCATTATAGATGATTCAATTCGTCTTCGTCCTTTTCAACGCACTTTGATTGGCCTTGCAGCCAAGTGGTACATTGAGTTGCCACGACGCTCTTTTTATAATTTTAGTCAATTAGCCACTTCCTTCCTTACTCATTTTCAGTTGCCAGCCCGATATGACAATGGCACAGAATTATTAACTTCATTAAAGCAGTCGACGTCCACATATATTTTAGATCATATTCATGAGTGGCGACGTCGATGTCGTTTAGTGAAGGTTTTTATCCTGGACCAAATTTTGGCAGAATGGTTTGTAAAATCATTATTACCGAAAATAACTGAAGATATAGCTAAGGCAGTGGTAGTTACAGAAGAGAAAGTAATTGCTCAAGCTCAATACCTTGACTTAGTTTATACGTAGTCAGATACGTTACATGAAAAAATCCCCGACCTTCCGAAACAAAATCAAATAGCTGCACCTCCCTCAGGGTCTCATGCCGCTGACAGTATGATTGGTACTGTTAATACCAAAAGTAAGAAGAAATCCTCCAAGATTTCTTCTCCTATTATAACTTTACCAGATTCCCCTAAGGGAGAGTCTTCACCTGAAATTTCTGTCGATGTTCATGTCGTAGAATCATCCACGACCAAATCAAAATCTAATGGCAAGAAGAAAGGTAAGAAGAAGAATAAGCAGACCTCAAAGGAGAAATCCGATAAACCTGAATCTACTGATGAGAAACGAAAACCTCGATATCCTTGTCTCATCTGCGATGAGGAGCACTTTACAAGGGATTGTCCGCATTGTGCCGAGGTTGCGAAAATCGTCAAAGGTTCACAAACACCTGCGGTTTTGAAGGATCCTTTTCCAAATCAAGATAGTAAATTGATAGTTTCTTCCTCTAGTGCCTCAGAAGAGCCCATAATGATTATGTCACATGTAAGGATTGCGACACAATCACAAGATTACGGGAGTAAAAGTCCTCTTGGTGGTAAGGAAGCCGAATCTTATAATTCCAATCCATCAACCTCAGCTCCGTCTGGTTCCGATCAACTACAGATCGAGAAACCAAATCCCGACTTAGTAATCAAACTGCCCGCTAAGGGTATACTTCGAAAGTCAGCTTTCAATCCACATGCGAGAGCTGCTTAGAACTATAACATTGTTGAAGATTTAGCTGTTTCACCTTCAGCAATGTCGGCTTTGGAAGTGCTGCAATCTTGTCCAGCACAACGTAAAATGCTACTGTTGGCTATAGGAGCTGTTGATCTTCAGGACTCAAACCTCATAGTCTTCGATTTAGAAAATAGTACACCTCGTCTTCCTCATCGATTGGCTTTCCAGATTCCAGTGTTAGTCAAAAATAGACCTTGTTTTAGGACTGTGATTGATGAGGGAGCTTCCACGTGTATTATGTCGATACAGTGTTGGAAAACCCTTGGTTCTTCTACACTTAATCAATCCCCGACAATTCTAAAGGCCTTTGATGGCCGAGGGTTTCATCCTTATGGCATTTTATAGGACTTAACTATAGGGGTTGAAGGAAAAACCGTTAATCTAGATGTGGAGGTGGTTGATGCCGCTCTAGATTACAACCTTCTTTTGTGTCGTAGCTGGTCTTACGCCATGACTATTGTTGTTTCATCGGTCTTTCGTCTTATTAAGTTCCCACATAATGGAAAGATCGTAACAATAGATCAGTTAACTTATTTTTCATCCAACCCATCCTCTGCTGAGAGTATTCAACATGTTGGAAAAACTGCTATCCCTTATAAGGATGTTGGAGTAGGATTAGTTAAAGATTCGGGTTTACTCGGGACATTTTCATTTCCTCCTCCCAAAGTACCATCTCCTTTCACAACCATTCATATGATTTCGTCAGAATCCATTGTTCTTGATGATCCTTGGATCGTTCCATTCGATTCCGAGTTGGACTCTCTTGGCAATGCCATGCCTTTGAGTCCCTTTGAAGTTGCTTATCAGGCAGTACAGTCATTTTCCGACTCAAATTCAACCAACCTTGATCTAGTGAATGAGATCAATGGGAAATCACTTTCAATCTCAACCTCAGAGTCAACAACCTTTTCAGAAACCGTTCACATTGATGAACAAATTTGGGAACTGTTGTCTGTTGATGCATTACCATGGGAAGATCTTCATCATCAGTCTTCATTGTTACCTGAGATTGATCATTTTGAAAATATGTTTTCATCCATTTTTATCGCTGAATATGTCAAAGAACTGCAGAATCCATTAAAACATCTTGATTCTAAACAAAATTTAGCGAATATTTCTTGAACGGTTCCTATCGACATTTCAGTAAAACCTGGGATTATTGAAAACATTCACATAGGAGCTTCTTGTACAGACACTGAAGTCAACACATATAAAGCCCTATTTCAAGAATTCTGCAACGTGTTTGCCTGGTCCTATGAGGAAATGCCAAGAATTGATCCTTCAATCATTGTTCATGAGATCAAAACCTACCTGGATGCTAAACCCGTCTGGTAATGGTTGCGTCAAATACACCCACGAAAAGCTGCTGCCATCAAAACCGAAGTTGAGAAATTACTTAAAGCAGGTTTCATTTTCCAATTCCTTTAACGGATTGGGTATCGAATATTGTTCCAGTTAATAAAAAACAAGGGACAATAAGAATATGCATCGACTATAGGGATATTAATCGTGCTTGTCCCAAGGACAATTATCCCACGCCCTATATCGATCAAATTATCGATGATTGTGCCGGTAGTGAAATTTTCTCCTTTATGGATGGCTTTTCCGGTTACAATCAAATTAACATTCTACCTGTAGATCAACCAAAAATGGCATTCATTTGTCCATGGGGGACATTTGCTTATTGCAAGTTACCTTTTGGACTAAAGAATGCCGGGGCAACTTTTCAAAGGGCAATGTCTTATGTGTTTCATGACATCAAGCACATTGTGCAACCCTATCTCGATGATTTACCGGCTCATTCATTACGAAGAGCCGACCATCTCACTCACTTACGAGCCATTTTCATGAGATGTAGGCATTATCGGATTAGGCTGAATCCAAACAAGTGTGTTTTCTGTATCGAAACGGGTCGGTTACTGGGATTTGTTGTATCCAAAGCCGGCATTCGCGTCGATCCTTCGAAGGTCGAAGCCATCGTCAAGTTACCACCTCCTTCGACACTTCGCCTACTCCAGAGTTTGCAAGGGAAAACAAACTTTTTACGTTGTTTCATTCCTAACTACGCCGAGATTACAAAAGGTTTCACCCGGTTGTTGAAACAAAACACTCCATTTTTTTGGGACGAGATAGCTGACAAATCTTTTGATGCACTAAAACATGCGTTGACCCATGCCCCGTTATTGCATCCTCCCAACTACAACCAGGATTACTTCTTGTACCTCGCTGCATCCCATTCCACTATTGGGATGGTTTTAGTTCAACAGGATGAATTCAAAAGTGAACATGTCATATATTATCTTAGTCAGACACTAGCTCCCACTGAGTTAAAATATTCACATGTGGAGAAACTGGCCTTAGCTGCAGTCCAAGCTGTTCATCGATTTCGTCATTACATTTTGTTATGCAAAACCACCGTTATTTAAGACTGTAACCTTATGCAATACATTTTGACTAAACAATTGCTGGGGGGCAAGTATTCCAAATGGATTGTCATCCTACAGGAATTTAACCTGGAATTTGAGAAGGCCAAGTCAAAGAAGTCTTTGGTTTTTGCGGAATTAGTGTGTGACTTCCCTCGTGCTGATACCGAACATGTGGCAGAAGAATCCATTGCGGATGAATCCTTGTTCCTTATCAGCACCGTTGATCCATGGTACAGAGATATCATTGTCTATCTCTAAACCCAATCTTTTCGGCCAGATATTTCACAATCTCAATGCCGGAAAATACGATTCCAATCCCAACCTTACACTATTATTGGAGATACTCTTTATCGTCGTGGGGTGGATTCTATTTTCCATCGTTGTCTTACTCATGACGAGGCTGAGAAGGTTCTTAATGACTACCACTCTGGAGAATGTGGCAGTCATATGTCTGGGTATGCCACAGCCCAAAAGATTTTGCGTGCTGGCTATTTTTGGCCATCGTTATTCAAAGATTGTATTACCGCCGTCCAGAAATGACACAATTGCCAAATCTTTGATCGTAAGATGCACGCTCCTCCTTCTCCTATCCACCCTATCATTGCTGTTGGTCCATTCGCAAAATGGGGTATCAATTTTATTACATGTAACCCTCACTCGGCCGGGGGGCATGCGTATATCATCCTTGCAGTAGATTATTTTACCAAGTGGGCCGAGGCGATGCCTACATTTTCGGCAGACGGTAAAACTACTGTGATTTTCATTTTCAACCATATGATTGCTAGGTTTGGTGTCCCCCAAGCGATTATCACTGACCATGGGAGTCATTTTCGAAACATCATGATGACCGAACTTACAGATCAGCTTGGCCTGCGTCACGATAGTTCCACTCCATATTACCCACAGGAAAATGGTCTGGTTGAAGCAATCAACAAAGTTCTAGTCACCATGATCCGACGAATCATTGGGATTCATCGGTCGAATTGGCACAACATGTTATTTTCAGTGCTTTGGGCATACCAAACCTCAGTTAAAACATCAACAGGTTTTACTCCCTTTCAACTGGTTTACGGTTTAGAGGCAGTATTGCCCATTGAATGCGAAATCCCGTCATTACAAATTGTCGTGCAATTATTACCAACCACTTCCAAAGAGGAAAAACGTTTATTATACTTAGCTCAATTAGATGAGAATCAACGCAATGCTGCATTAGCTGTCAAAACTCATGCCAAATGGATCAAAGCTCAGTATGATCAGAATGTTACACCCTGCAATTTTTCGGAAGGCGACCTAGTTTTACTTTACGATCAAGCAAACAATAAGCTAGGGCTTGGAAAATTTGTACCCATGTGGCATGGTCCGTATATTGTCAAGCAGAAGTTGGCAAAAGGGTCCTATGAGCTAGAAGATTTTGACGGTGTCTCTTTAGGTAAACCTAGGATTGGGCTTTATCTAAAGCGATATTATGCTTAAAAGATTAGCGTGGAGATTTCTGAGATTAGTTTTTCTTTCTATGTTTGGTGTGTTCTTAGATTAAAGATGCATTCTTTACTTTAGAGAGTGTTTTTCATTATTAGTCCTGCTTATCTTGATTTTACTCTTGATATTGCAAATGTCGACGCCTCTCCAAACATACATCGGTTTCGCTGATGGCGCTTGTCGTAGTACATGGAACATCTCTTCCGCAGCTTGGGTTATCTATTCACCCTCTGATGAGTTAGTATCTATGCACGGGGTAAGCCTCGGTCAAACAACGAATAACATTGCAGAATACAGTGCAGTGATTGAATTATTATCTGAATCCATCTCATTTGGAATTCGAAGTTTGATTGTTAATTTAGATTCGGAACTCGTGGTATTACAACTTAATCGAGTTTATGCCATTAGAAATCCAATATTATTACGATTATTTTTGAGAGTCCGTCACTTGGAACAAGAATTTGATTACATAGAATATCAGCACATTCCAAGATATTTAAATACATTAGCAGATGCAATTTCTTCTCGAATGTTAAATAGACATTTTCATTAAATCAAATAGTAAATTTAAAAACATCTCATAAACATGTTTTGCAAGATAACCATAGTAATAACATAGCATAGCATAAGAGTGTGTCAAAATATACATCGTCCTCGATCATAGGTTGAAAAACACCTTATGATCGGCAAAAATGATAGTATCAAAAGTCATATCAAAAATGGGTCTACAAAGCAATCATCCTATCACTGGTGATGATCCTGATAAGACACCACTGCTCGGGCCACCCTACAAAGGAACCTCCTAAAAGGTCCTGGGACCCCAATCACATAGCGCTGAAGCCGAAGAGGAATGTCATCTATGCTGGTCTCCGGAATATCTGGGGTCAAGCGCTCTAGATGGCTCTCCAACTCAGCCAAGGTCTCTGCTATCTGGTCTTGTGGGGCCGGTGCTACGGTAGCTGGTTGTCTCCGATCATAGGGCTGGAGAGCAGCTGGTCGCCGTGGACCCACATTTGCATTTAAAACTTTTACTATTAGTTTTGGGACGATTGTTAAAAATACAAAAACATACATATAAAATTAAAATGTTGAAGAACAATTTTTACCTCTATCATCCCATTGCTCTCCTGGTGGAAGAGTCATGTCGGGATTGCCGCGATAATCCATCCCAGCGTATGGAAAATCCTGAATAATAAAAAGTTGGTTCTCTAACCAACGGAAATACTCTGGAGTGAATCGAACAACCTCAGTACCCTCCTATGGATGGCGGGCCATAACTGCAACCCATTGCATAACCCGAGGATCTCGGGGAAGTCCAGCCTCAACAGTGAGTTTCTATGGAACTAGCATCAGTACCCTCTCTAGGGCAAAGGTGACAACTAAATAACCATAATCAAAGTTCTTTAGTTGCCCAGTCTTCGCCCTAGTCAATTGGCCCTTCACATTGGCCAATACAGCATCGCACCAGTTGAAAATGGTGCCTCGGAAGCAGTCCACTTCCATGCGCATCTGGGAGCCTGTAGCTAGATGCAATGCTGCACTCCCGCAGAGTCTAGTAACACTAAAAGCAATCACCTTCAGTTCAGGGCGGGAGATGGTTTTCACATCTATCCGTTTGTCCGCATCTTGGTTATTACAGAACTCTAGTCGGAGACTAGCGACAGATTGGCCACCTGGCCTAGATTCAAACAGAGATAATTGCTCGCCTCTCTTGGGCAAGCCAGTTAAAAAGTATATGTCATCTAGCTCGATTTCGAGCTAGTTACCGCTAATAATGAAGCACTGGTCCTGAATGCTCCACCTGTTCACCAACCATTGTAAAAAGTCTACCTATGCCCTCATGCCAGGTATGGTCCAAAATTTGAAAAGCCTGCATGCTCTCAATGCCCGTAATGACGACGGATGGAGTAATGCAGCCTGATCCACATCCTCATGCTCTCTTTCCTGCCAAACAAGCATATTGTGTACCTACATTGCAAAAGAGGTGGATTATAATTTTCATTCCAAAATTCTATGGGCCAAAAATGGAAAAACTAGGGTTCAAAATCCGCATTCCGCGGGGTTCGCACCCATCCCTTTAGAGACAGTGCGTAGGTGCGCACTTCTCCTTAAGGCGAGGTGTGGCACCCTGACTTTTCTATGTGCACAGAAAAGTTGGGGTGCGCAGGGGCCACATGGCGCCCCTGCACAACCACCGCGGGCGATTTTTTGCCCTAATTTTCCTCCAAAAATCAAAATCTACCCTAAAGAAAAATTTCAAACGGATGAAATGCAAGTCAGGGACATTGTGGATTACCTGGAGAAGACGGTTCTTGATTCCAACGGTCGGATTTTGTGCAATCTCCATGGGAAGTTTTTTACCAAAAGCTCTTACTTTTTACTCCAAAGGTAAACGGTAAAAATGAACTTGTAAAAGCCCTTTTTATAAGATTTTTTGAATAAATAAATTAAAATTTGTTTATTTTTTACTTTGAAAAGGTCATTTTGGTGCATTTTTATTATTTTTAAACAGATATGAGTAATGTTTGCAGTTTTTGTGCAGAATATTGGGGATTCAGGTGAAATTGATCATTTTCAACAAAAAACACATAGGAGTCCTCTTTAAGCTCTTTTTTGACTCGTAAAAAATGAAAATATTGCCGAGTGTTTCTTTGTAGACTCATTAAAATGGAATTACAAAGACGGTCCTTTACAACTCTTTTCCGACCGTACAAACATGAAAAGATTGCCGAACTTTTGTCGTTTCAAGTTTGATATTGGTAATAAAACGACGTGTTTTCGATCACTTTTTAACTTTTTTAGATTAAAGGCACTAATCATGAAAAGTACTCCTTGGTCGTAATGATCAAGTGGTTCTCTCAAGTATTATTTTATACTTTTTCGGGCTTGGGAGACATAAATTTACGAAAAAGGACAACTGTGGAGTTTTCTTAAGTTTTTCTTCTGACTCCCTAAAATTGAAAAACATCGAGTTTCTCCTATACTGGACTCGTTAAAATTTCACAGTAAAGGGCCTGTTCAATTACAAACAGGAACATACCACTCCTTCTTAGGGTTTGAATCTGAACTAAATTGGACTCATCCGAAGGATGAGCTTATAACCAAGCAAATGTTATCCTCCTCAAGCTTGTCAAAAATAAAGAGGTACTTGCCAGAAATGGTGGGGGAAAAAGAGAAAAATGAACCTGTTTGTTGTACTCTGTGTTTGAAAAAAATTTCCATCACTCTTGAACATGACACTTTTATCCACCTGGGTTGGGAAATCCTTTACCTAACAGTTAATCAAGCCACTTTGCAAATCTTTAGCCGATTTCTGAGTATTAACTTTGGGTCAACTGTCACCAAGCCATCTGCTGTGTCGTTACGTGTTCAAGAGGTCTGTGCAAATAAATCATTCACCTGCAAAATATTTGTCATCCATCATTGACCATCCCTGAGTTAGTTCTTGCTAAACATATTTCTTCAGACTTGACCTATGATTTCGTGTTATGGGCTTGTCTATGACAGATCGCTTTCTATCGACTCTAACTCATCATCTAGAAAGATGATCTAGAAATCATCAGTACCTTGGAATCTGCATGCCTCAATGGAAGGTTTCTCGCCTTTGACGACAGGTTGCATCATTGACCTTCGATCAACGGATTCCGTGATATGTTCGACATCGACTCATTTATTCACATTTCATGGATTGTACTAAGTACTTTGAGGGCCATTGACATTATTGGTGGTTCCTTTCACACTTGTTAACAATTTACATCATTGACTGGTAATCAAGTGGTTTCTCCCATGTTCGACTTCGACACATTCATTCACATGGGTAGAATTGTACTAGTTCGGGAAGTAGAAATGAAGACCCTGGATCTAGTTTCCACCATCTAGGCTGCGAGGAATTTTGTTATCATTATATAGTGGACTATTCATAAACAGATGGCTGCATCCATACTATGATGTGTTCCTACTTGTGATGTAATACAAAATCATTCCTGTATCAAAGCAGTTTTAGATAGTCCTTAGTCAGTTTTGATCTAAGTATGGGAATGCCTACCTCAGCGATGATATGTTCACATATATATATTTTGCATTGAATGTTTTTACAGGTTCGACCGAGGTATCCACAGGAAGATCCTTGAAATGATAAATTCCTTCACTCTTCTTAGATGATCAAAAACCATCCTCATCTACTACAGACTTCACACTTTAGGGGGCAATCTGTTACACAAAAAATTGACACCATGACTTTCTACAGTTTGTATGAGTCCATACTTCCTTTGCAAGTCTTAAACCTCAGCTCTTCATGTCAAGCCTTAAATATGGGAGAAAGACCTTAAAAATATCTCAAATCCTGGTTTCGCACTTTCTCCTAGCATTGCCTGCGGTGCCGCACCTAATGGTCATGTTTCCTGCGAACCTGACCACTCTGTATATTGAGTAATGGGTGCGAACCCCTGTAAATGTTAAAAAGGGGTGAGTTCATTCTTAAAAACTCATCTTGGGTCACTTCTAGACACTTCTAGAAGGAATATTACGCTGGCAAGTCCGCTCCACCTTGGTTCATCCATTCCATAACTAAGGGAGCTAACTCCTTGATATGAGGTGCTTATCCCATTGAAGGAGGAACTTATCCCTTCAATGGTTGACCTGCAACTTCCTTCATTTGCACTATAAATTCATGCATTGGGCTGGTTGTAGAGGAGGTTGAAAGCTGAAGATTCTTGAGGGTAAATGCTGCTGAAAACTAGGCTTCCTTTTTGAGCTTGTGAGAAGAGAGATCACATACCTTTCATGTCTTTTGGGAAGTGAGTGAGGCTTTTCAAAGTAAAGGAGACTCCTGCTGGACCCTGGAAAGAACTTGTGCAACATCAAGGCAAAGGTTGTAAGGTTCTTTTATTCATAAAGTTAATAAAATCAAGTTTGTTTTTCTCAATGAACCGTCTCTAATGGTTTGTTTTATGAGCTCCTTGATCTTCATAATGAACATGTTTTGTTATACGCAGGTATGCTTTGATGTGTGCTTATTTGTGTATGCAGGTTATTAAACGAGAACTGCTTGAAGCTGTTGGGAAAACAAGCATTGGACCGAGGTAGGATCTATTACACTTCTTAGTATTCATTAATGAATTGAAACATGTTTAGAGAAAAATAGATTTTCTTGTGCTCTTTGTTGCTAGATATCATTAGATACTAGGGAGATCAGTCTTGTCCGCAAGAACAATTTATCTAGCCAACAAGGAGTTGTTTGCAGGTTTGGGCACAGAGTTGGAGTTTAGTAATGCTTATCATCCGCAGGTAGATGGACAGACTGAGAGGGTCAACAGGATATTGGAGGACATGTTGAGGATGTATGTGATGCATCAACAATGAAAGTGGGAAGAGTATCTTCCATTGGTAGAGTTTTCTTACAACAACGACTATCAGGAATCTCTGAAGATGAGTCTGTTTGAGACATTTTATGGGCAGAGTTGCAATATTCCCATCAGTTGGAGTGATCCAGTTAAAAAGGTGTTGATTAGAATAGACATGGAACATGAAATGAAGGTTATAAAGAAGAATATAAATGAAACACAAGATAGGCAGAAGAGCTGTGTAGATTGGAACAGGTTGTTCAAGGAGTTCTAGGTTGGGGAACAAGTGTATTTGCGCATCAAACCAAAGAAGAGGTCCTTATGGATTGTATCATGTGCCAAGTTGGAACCATGGTTATGTGGACCCTTCAGTATTATTGAGAGGATTTGGATAGTAGCCTATCGACTTGCATTGGCTCTGATAGTGAAAGTCCATGACATTTTGCATGTGTCATTGCTTAAGAATTATTTTAAAGATGTGAATGGTCTGTATTGTAGGTGGAACTAGATGGAGAATTCCATCTGGAGCCTTAATGTATATTGCATGAAAATGTTTTCATGCTCCGGAACTAAGCAGTTGAGTAGGTTAAAGTGCAGTGGAAGCACTTTGGGCCTGATGAAGCTACACAGGAGATGACAAATTAGATGCAGGCTATGTATCCTTCATTGTTTGTCGGTGAGGCAAAGTAATTTTGGTACACTATTTTGGTATATGTTTGGTACATGTTTGGTGATGTTTTGGTATATGTACATATGTATATGGATGTAAATACCGCCATGACATGTGTTATAAAGCTGCAATAAGTGGTATGGGTGTCATGTCATTATAGTTGTCATGTTGGTTTGCTTTTTAGTAGGGCGATCATTGTAAATATTGCATCGAACTATGTTATAAAGCTCCATGGGCAGTATGTTTTCTTTCCAGTGATTTTGTAGAGGTATAGGTGTGGTTGAACATCGAGGTCGGTGTCCCCCAAGGGGGAGGGGTTTTTAACAACCCTGGTGAAAATTCCATGTAATGAAAGTTAATAAAGGCAAAAATAATAACCACGATTGATGGGACACTTATTTCAAGTTGAATGGTGGGAAAAACATCCTAGTGGGTGTTCATTTGGTTTATTATGGCTAAGGAATTTGGAAAAGGAAATGGTATTTTTGGCACAATAATTTATGAAAATAATGAAAATTAGGAGAAAAGGAAGGTGAAAGGTCACAAGTTGCATGTGAGGAGGAAAATGATGGAAAATGAAGAAAATAGAGGCCTAATTGATAAAAAAGGCTTCTGAGGATCAGTTTGTAACATTTTTCAGTTCAGTTTTGGAGCTCTCTCATTATTCTCTCTCTCTCTCTTAGTCTTGGACACTTAGAATTTTCTTGGAGCACTTTGGCATTGGATCAAGAAATACAAAGAAGGCGAGAGGAAGGAAGGGGCAAGCAAGGAAGAGTAGGATCAAGCAACTACAACAATATTCTTTATAGGTATCAATTTACATGTGTTTTGTCCTTGCTAGATTTGGCATGCATGGTATTGCATGTGGTTCTTTTGCTATTATGGCATGGGTTTTTCTAGGTGTGACAATGTTTTCAGCTTAGCCTTGCCATTTTCAGATAGCCATGGTGTGATGGGGTTCTCATGTTTTGGTTGAGCTCGATTGCTGGATGGATTCAAAGCTGAGTGAGGTGGATCTTTGAATGATAGAACACATGGCCTAGTAACCCCTGAACTAGGCTATGGGTTGCGTTAAAGCCAGATTTTGTGTTGCCTCAGTTGGGCTAAGAATCCTTGCTAGTGATTGGTAGGATACACGGTAAAGCCAAGAGGTGGATATATCTCCATTGGGCCTAGTAATCTCGGGTTGGGATATGCGGTAAAGCTTGGAGAGTGGGTCTTGGTTTAGGGCCTAGTGATTCGGCGTGGATTTTGGTAAAGGCTAAGAGACTAGGAGATAGGAAAATTCCTCACGGTGTAGGTGGATAAATCTGGCGGCATCCATGCTTGTTTGGCCTAGTGATAGGGTGGAGATCATGGTAAAGCCTGTTATTACATGTTTATTATGTTGAACTAGTGATCTAGGATGGATTATGGTAAAGCCTGGTTTTTATTAATGAGGGTGAGGTGGTTTAACCTCGGGATGCCTTGGTTGGTTCTGTTAGTTTGAGTCTCACATTCATGCTTGGAGTTTGGCACGGGGGTGAATGACTGAAGAGAGATTTGGCTCAGCCATTCTATGGTCGGGTGGAACATGGAAGTCCCATCCTGGGTTTGGCATTTTCATCATCAATATGAGGTTATTTCTCCTTGTATTTCTATGAGTATTATACTAGGTTATATGTGGATCATATGGTTGTGATTTCCTTGGTATTTCTATTGCTATTATGCTGGTTATGTATATGTTTTATGATAGTGGCTATAAATGGATCTCATCATGTTTTTACTTGTAAATGAATGAAAAATGTATCTATGACCTAATAGATGATAATGCAACAAATGATATAAGGGAACAATGCTTCATAACGGTTCTTAGATAAGTATAAGAATCCTATTCTTAAATATGTTGTTTACACCTATAGATTACATATTTGTGATATGTTTGACAAAATTCCTGTCATGGCTAGTAGGTGTCCAATTAAGGCCTTGTTCAAGTATTTTTATTGGCATTGTTGTTTCTTTGTTATCTTTCTATTCTGAAGGTGTCATTCAATTCTGGGCAGTGACCTGGGCTCTGGGCCTGAAAAAGTGCCTCAAATCCCTGGGGCGCTGGTACAACACTGAGAAAAATAATCCCTGGACACTAGCATACCTTATCATGAGAGTGTCTACAACCTCCTGGACATTGCCAGGTCCATATTGTGGGAGCATCTTGGGGTCAAGAGGTCTAAAACCTTAGTGGGACACAGGGTCTAGCTACCTGAGTCCTCTAGCTAATGTGGAAGGTCTGTATTTTATGTTTTTGTCGATTCCGCTTCCTTAAGGTCACATAGGAGTTTGAATCCAATCATAGTAGCCTCTCATCACATGTTTACCCTGATTGGCCGGTTACTTGGGTAGATGTGGGAGGAGGGTGTTACAAAGTAAATGTTGAAAATTAAAGGAAAGTGAAGTAACTTGAAAATGAAATACATGATAATCTTCTAACTAAGCAAACTAATATTCTAAAAATAAAAATTTATGACATTGCTAATCAAAGACTCTTGTAATATTAACTGAAAAAATAAAAGGGTAGAACATTACCTAGAGTTGAGGGGTTTTTCCCAACCTAACTGACACAACCAAAAAATTGAGATGAACTAGAGTGATACACCAAAACTTGAGAACAAAACAACCTTCATTAGATCAACTTTGTTTACAAAAGAGAGCAACACACAAACTTGCCGCTATATGAATCTCCTATCAACTACCTATCCTATACAAATTACAAATATAATGATTAACATCCCCAACTTTATTCTACATATGAATATTTGTACAAGAGGAACATTGGGGTGGATCAAAACGAATTCTCCAATTTCATATTCGTCCAACTATAGAATACAACCAAGATGAAAAATGATAACATCCAAAGTATGTTTAGGTTTTTTTCTCCCCAAAACACAAATAAGATGCAACAAATAATTTCCATAATTCATCATGGTTGAGATTCATACCTCCTCTTTTCCTCAAATCTAGGCACTAGTTTTAATTCTAGGTGAAATTTTTTCATTTTGGGCAAATTGACGTTGAAGAACCAATCATATCTTACAAACCATATTGAATTTTGGAAAACGATATGAGATGTGACTGATTTTTCGTACTAGGAACAAAACCCATGTTCTGTAATTTTTATATTCACACTCATTGCCTAGAGAATCGTGCCCAAATTTGACTTTCTAAAAACTTTGAGCTTCACACATGCAACATGGGTGCATTCTAACTAGCCTAGAATTATTTTAATTCCTTAGGATTACAAACCCATGTGGTGGAATTTCTTCCATAAGGTGCAAATATACCAACCACGATCGTGTACTGGAACTGAACTATTGGTACAAAAATTGGGCTAAAAATCCATCATTAGCAATCAACCTAAAATCCGATTAATATATTATAGACTTAAGAATTAATGAAAAATAAGCAACTTTTTACCTCAAAATGCATTCCAAAGGGTTTGGGTTGAAATGGAAAAAGATGTATAATAAGCCTATGAATATATGGTTATGAGTGTATGTTATAAGTGGTAAACCGTTTATATATGTTATTGAAAATTGTGTAAAGTGGGAGCCCAACATGATTTTCCTTGAAAGATGAAAAGTATGACCAAGTGATCAGATTTGGGGTAACGACTGCTAGTTGATTTTCTATGTAAATAAAAAAATAAGACAAAGGCCATGGGACACATATTCCAAGATGAATGCTTGGAAAAACATAATGAGAGGCATCACTGGGGATTAATTAATGGATATGGAAATTGGCAAAGTCATTGGCAAAGGCAAAGTGGAAATGCTTGTCATTTTATTTATGAAATAAAGAAAAATAGTAGAAAAGGAAGGCGAAGAGACATTGATTTTCATGATAGGGAAATTGAAGGAAAATGAAGAAAATAGAGGCCTCAATGATAAAAAGGCTTATGAGGATTAGTTCACAACCTTTTTTCAGTTCATTTTTGGATCTCTTTTCTATTCTCTTTCTCTCACACTCTTGCACACTTAGAGAAATATTGGGTCATTCTTGGAGCACTTTAGCATACATTGGATTTGGTGAAAGAAGGAAAAGGAAAGCGCAAGGGAACATGTGGATCAACAACTACAGTTGGATTACTTTGTAGGTAATAGGTTGCATGTGTAATTTCCTTTCTCATTTCTTAATGCATGGTACATGCATGTGATTTTTTGGTTATGTGTTGTCAATGGCACAGAGATTTGCCTGGATTGACAGTGGTTTTAGCCTTTCCTTTCCATTTCCTGGATAGCCATGGTGTTCTGGGTTTTTAAACTTATTGTTTTTGTTATTGGTTCTCACGTTCCTTATGGCTATGGGTTGGAACAAACACTATGGAATCCGTGGAAAAACTTGGGTTGAGTTACTAGTCCTGGAGCCTAGGCTAGGACAAATACTCTAGAGCCCTTGATGGGCTGAGATACTAGTCCTTGGATTTAGGTTGAACAAATGCTCTGGAGCCTTGGAAGGTTGTGGGTTGAGTTACTAGTTCCTGGAGCCCTGGACAAATTGAGTAGAGACCGATCTGGTTGGTGTTAGTGATGTCCAGCCATAGAGGTGGAGTTGTTGTGGTTAAGGGTTGAGGTGGTTTGGCCTATGGAAGCCTTGGTTTGGTTTTGTATTGATTTATTCCATGAGATCCCACATTCATGCTAGGAATATGGCATGAGGGTGATTGGCTGAAAAATAGATTTGGTTTAGCCCAATCTATGGTCAGGTGGTATGTGGAAGTCCTTGACTTGGTTGGTATTTTCACATGTTAATATAAGAAATTTTCCTATTGTGATCTATGAGCATTGGTAGTGATTATGTTGGTAATATTATGGCTGAGTTGCCATGGTTTCTATACTGGTTATCTTTTGGTTATACGATGTGTATTATCTATGGCTCTTGTCATGAATCATTTAGTTATTGACTGGTTGATGAATATATGGACTAATAAGTGTTGTTACTGCTATGTGGAGAGGGCATAAATCTTTCTTGGTGATTCTCATATGAATCTCGTGCTATTATAATAAGATATGCATTCATGCCCTATAGCTTACATGTTTTCCATGTGTTTGATGAAATGTCTGTTGTGGGATAAGCATGTCATGGGTAAGTCCTTATTCATGTTTTTTATGAAAAGATTTGTCACTATGTTATTTATCATTTTGAGAAGTCAAAGGCAGTTCCGGGTAGTGGTTTGGAGGTTGGCCTAGAATTGTGGCTAAGATCTTAGGACCGTACCCTCTGAACTAGGCAAGTTGGGTCATAACCGCATGGAGGTAGTGTTGTGCATGTGATTGGAGGCCTATAATCACATCGAGGCCTTGTCATACATGTGATTGTGGACCTAAGTCAGTGAAAAGATCCCAACTCAGGGTTTGGTCACCTAGGGTGGTCCTTTTGCCTTTGAGTGTCCTGTAGTCTAGAGGGATGCTGTGAGTTGTTAGTTTGTGGTCAGTTTGTTGGCCCCACTTCCTTAGCTGACACTGGGAGGTTCGGCCATATCATAGTAACTCTTCATCTCATGTTTACCCTGATAGGCCATTGAAATTGGATAAATGTGGGAGGGGTGGTTATAAAGTGGTATAAGAGCTTCCAGGTTCAAACACTTGGACTAGATGTGAAAAATGTGTTTGTAATGCATGCATTGTGATAGTCATTGTTGCATTTGTGTCATCATGTAGAGGTTGATGGTGTTGATGTTGAGATGATTGATGTGTTGATTTCGTTATATATACATATGTTGTGCTAATTTGGATTGACTGTGCAAAGTAGATAGCCTCCCCTAAACTTCACCAAGGTATGTTTGATTATGTTTATATTTGGTTATTTGACATGGTATGTTTGTAGGAAGTAGAAGATTAGAGATGACAAGCACAATGGTGGATTATAGTTCACATGAATCTCCTTATAGATCAGACGAACAACACAAACATGAGTACTCTATTGACATAGTGGATACCTTGAGAAGTTTAAAGGCATAAATCCGAAGTTGTAAGGAAGATAATGATAGAATCATTTAGTCACAGGAAGGACTTGCCAAGGCATAAGAAAAGAAAGCAGAGGTCAATTTAGTGATCCTTGATGTTTTATCAGATTTACAGCTATAGGGAAATCCATGGATCAGTTATGGACAAAAGGAAAGGACTAATGGGGCATATGGTAGCAGGTCTCATGGAGGTCACAATTCAGAAAAAGATGTCATGACCAAAGGTGGAAAATGGATGGATACACCTAACAGGAGAGGTAGTGGTTATGGATTCTATTCTAGTTCTGGATCAGAGAGACAACATGGTCATCAGTGTTATCATCCTTACAAGAGGATTGAGAGGCAATACTTGCCAGATGAGTTCAAGAAAGACAAACCACCTACATTCAATGGTGAGTTGAAGAAACCAGAAGATACAGAAGCATGGTTGCTTGGGATGAAGAAGTTCTTCAAGCTGCATGATTACACAGAGAATATGAAGGCAAGGATAACTATCTTCAGTCTCAAGGGAAATCATAATTCTGGTGGGAAGATGTGAAGCATGTCAGAGGAATCAAGACAAAGGTTTTGAGTTGGCATGAGTTCAAAAGACTCTTAAGAAAGAAGTACTTGTAAAAGAGATACTATGAAGGTAAGTCTAAGGAGTTCTACGAATTGAAGATGGGATCTATGACAGATGAAGAGCATATGACTAAGTTCTTAGAGCTATTGAGGTATGTACCATATCTTAAGGATGATAAGATGAAGGTTCAAATATTTGTTAGTGGATTTCCATTAGTATTCAAGGACCATATTGAGTATGATGAGCCTCAGACATTGGAGGAAGTAATTAGGAAGTTGAAACATTATTACGAGTAGTCTAAGTCTAAGTTAGAGCCTAAGTATGGGTGGAAAGGTAATGAAAATACTAAGGGAAAATGGGATAGTAAGCCAAGAAGAACATAATATATACGCAATAAGGAGAATGTGGTGCCATACAAGAAATTCAATGCAGTTGACAAAGGACAAAGATTTTAGTCTGAGAAGCAGAACAAGTGTGAGGGAAGTAAGCATTTACATTGTTGGACTTATGGCAAGGATCTTCGTAGGAGAGATTGTCCACAACATCATGGTGTCAGGCCTTAAACCTATAATGCCTAAGAGGCACATGCAGCTGGGGATGTTGGATAGAGTATTCCTCGGATTTATGCAACATTAGATAATAGGTAGGCTGATCATCAGACATCTATTATCGAGATGGAAGGTAGGCTTTGTGATCATGTTGTTTCTAATTTGATTGACCCTAGATTTAACTATAGCTATATCTGTCCTGAATTGGTGGATAAATGTTTCTTGAATAAAGAAGTGCATGCAGAGTCTTGGTTGGTGCAGTTGGATAAATGTACCAAGAAAAGAGCTCATCGTTGGGTGAGATATTGTGTATTTGAGTTGACTGATATATCTACATCAACACACCTAAATGTGCTTCCGTTGGGATCATACAATATGGCTTTGAGTATGGATTGGTTGTACATTCACAATACTAAAGTGGATTTCTATGATAAGGTTATTGAGTTCTTGGATGATGATGGAGAGATGTGAATCTTGCAGAGTAAGAAGAAACCTACATCAGTGAGAATGGTTATAGCTATGCAACCAAAACACAGTAGTAGGAAAGGATGTGTATTTTTTTTAGTTCATGCTTCCAATGACAAAGGGAAGGATATTGAGGATGCTGAAGTCTTGAAGAGGTATCCAATTTTGCAGTAGTTTCGGGGTATATTCCCAACAAAGATTTCAGAGTTATGGCCTCATAGGGAAGTGGAAATTTTGATTGAGTTGATGTCAGGAGAAACACTAGCATCTAAGGAACCTTACAAGATGAGCACTCTAAAGTTGGTGGAATTGAAGTTGCAGCTTAAGGAAATGCTCAATAAGGGATACATTAGGCCAAGTGTGATGCCTTGGGGTGCACCAGTTGTTGAGCGATGGAAAAGGTATGCATTTTCCATTTATTTCTTTATCTTTTCCTTTGGATCATAACTCCTTTACATTCTAAAATGGTAATATGTTAAAGAATTATGATAAAATTAAGGAGATTTGTGAGTAACACAAAATAACTAATTATTATCTTTTTCTATACAGAAAGTGAAGGGAATAGAAAATCACTATTCGGAAGGTAAAGACAAAAGCAAGGAAACTGTTGTTCCTCCATTAGGAAACTGTGTCCAGACAGAAGAACGATACTGGAGTGCGCAACTCCGGAAAAGATGGAGAAAACAGAGTGGCTGCACAAGAGGACAAGAAGAAAACTGAAGATGGAAGATTAAGCGAAGCCCTCAGGATCTTTTGATCCTGAGGGATCGCTAATTTAAAAGTTATGTATAAACTTGATGTATCCACCTGCCCATTATAAATGGGGCAGTGGTTGTAAGACAAAGGGAGGATTGATTTTTTAGAATTACTGTTGTAATTTCAACTCTGATCATCAACTCTCTTTGAGGAGCGATAGCCATAACTTTTCCATATATGATTAATATATAACTCAGTTGTTGTTCCATTATCTGATCCTGGAGTAAACACAACAGTGCTTCCCTGGTGGCTAAGGGCCCGACCCTGGTGGATCCACTTGCTTCTTGTATCACTATTTTACAATTACAGTCGTGTGTGGTTTGATTTCCTTTACATTTCCTTAATTCGCTTTATTCGGTAATCTTTTATTTCTGAACATCTCGCTGAATTACTCTATTACATCAAGATCATAATTAGACTGTGTTGATAACACGATTGTTATTCATAACTCAATGTCGTGCTGTTCCTTTTGAAACAATACTGTGCTGTTTAGTCTAGATTATGTTGTTCACTCACAACTGCAACTGCTATTCATTTAATTGTTTTTCAATTATAATCACGATTATCATTCTTTTATACCTGCGATTAATGTTCACTATGCCAGAATAAGATTACTGATTCTATTACTTTATAGTTGCTGTGTGTTTACACTTAATGAGATTCGTTGTTCCTTTATTATCTGAAGATTGCTGTTCAGTTCATTTCAGTTAAAGATTGTTGTTCGATATATTTCAGTAAAGAGTGCTTTTCTATTCATTTCTATATATTAAGCTTTGCTATTCAATCTTTTCAACAGACTTAGTTACTGTTCCTTTTCCTCAAGGGTTTTCTTTCACCTTTTAATTTATAGCGCAACAAGTGTGTTTTAGTAAGCATTTCCAATCAAATTGTTATTATTTGCTTTAGTGTGGATTGAAAGATCTACAACTGTAAAGAACATTGACTATCGCTGTCTAAGTTCTCAGATTGGAGGTCCTATTTATGATTGATTTCATTTATATCAGTTGACAGAGGAAAGAGTTATCACTACTGCATCCTTGACTGATAAATTGCTATAGTTTTCTGAATGAATGATTTAAGTTTCAGAGCATTAAGGTTTCTTTTAATTACAAGTAGATTCTATTTCCAGCATCTATTTACTCTTGTATTTAGCACTATACTGCAAACTAGAAAACATTACTCTTGAATCAAGTGACCGCCTCAGACTGAGTACACTCTTAAGGTAAAAAATCGTACCTGGATTGATAATTAATGTAGGGTAAATAGGGGTTAAAAAGACACCTTTTATCACTCAACATTTTGGCGCCATTGCCAGCGAGAATGTAGCCATTTGTTTTAAGAAGAGTAGTGTGCTTTTGGTAAGTACCTGCTAGGAGAGAATTGGGTATTAAAAATGAAAGGTAAGAACCTGGATACGAAGCATTTAACAACCCTGCTCCTATGCCCTCTTTCCTACATATTTGTTGATTACATTGGGTAGAAATAAATATTTGAGTTGTGTGCATGACTAAGCAAAAAAAGCCTGAAAAGAATCCAAAACCACTACCCAAACTTGATAAAGCTAAGGGATTGGTGACCCTTGGCCGATCGACCTTTATAGACGATATCATTAAAAAAGCAGAATCTCAGCCATCAGTAGGTCCTAGAAAATTTTCTTCTAGACAACCCACTAACTCCCTTCGGGCCATAAAATCACCATCTGTAGCCTTTGATGAGGTGCACAACCAAATAGAAGAGCAAGATTTTCAAGAAATTGAGAATTCTAGCCTAAAATATTTACAAGAAAGGAACCTTAGTAATGTTTACAAAGGAGGAGGAGAAACACGGGAAACAGAAGAACCAAGATCTCCTCTTGGAATAGTTTAGCCACTAAGCAACCCAGACAAGGGAAGTGTTGTCAAAATCATCCAGAACAAAGTTGAAGAACCTGAAGAGCCAAGATCCCCCTAGATATTAGTTCAACAAGGAACTCTCATCATCCCAGACCAAGGAAGTGTTGTTAATACCATTCCTACTCCTCCTAGTCAGCCTAGGAATAACTCCCTAGAAATCCCAGAAGGATATTGGCACATATTTGATCAAATGGCCTAGAATCAGCAAACACCTTAGACCTCCACACTGAAATATCCCATTGTGGACATTGCAATAAATGCACCTATGGAATCCATACCACTGCAACATATCCCTACATTCCATGGCTTAACATCGAAAGAACCAGATGCATTTTTGTTTGAATTCAATGTATTATGCCGAGGGTATGACTATACCACCAATCCCCAAAAGCTAAAACTATTTCCCTCCACATTAAAAGGAGCAGCTTTACGATGGTTTATGGGATTAGGTGGAGGTGTTATAAACGACTGGGATCAGATGAAAGGTGCTTTTCTAAAGAAACATCAGGGTTATTGTAGGTCTAGAGAATTAAAGGATGAAATATTTAGATGGTAGCCAGACCTAATGAGACACTAGAAGAGTATGTTGAACAATTTTCAATATAATCTTCAGAGATCTCCTTATGCATCATTACCCTTACCTGACAGTGTGTTAAAAACTACATTAATTAAAGGAATGAAGGAACAATGGGTTGAAACACTAAATATTATGGGAAAAGGTGACATCTATTAAGAAAATTTTGTTGACATTATTGATTTGTGTATTAGGAGTTCAAGAGGCAGTACAAGGCTAAAACCAGTGGAACGTGACATGCTCACAAGGGACAATAAGATCTCCGGTGGAGGAGTAACCCGTGCAGAAATTGGTAATTTACTGGAGGATTTAAAAACTGATATAATGGGGACTCTGACAACACAACTCAATATTATGCAAGCTAAACAGAAATAAGTAGAAGCAGAGCAAAACCTGGCAATATTATGCCCTAGATGTAGGAAGAAACACAACCATAAAGAGTGCCTAATAGATGCAGTTCAAGTATACGCTATTTGTACACGAGATCACTCCACAGAGAACTACCCCTCACTCCTGGGTTTGAAAGCAGTGTACAAAGAAGCGGAAGAAGAATCAGAACTAGTGTACCTACTCAATTAGCGCTGTCAATGGCAGCCACGATAACCAGTTATGCCCTCCGATCCATCTTCTTCTTTCCAACCTCCGCAATATCATGCTCAACAATATAATACAGTGTGGCAAAATCAGCCACCCTTCCCAAGTTGGTCACAACAACCATTTCCTTCATCACCATGGCCAAATCAAACAAGCCAAACTTTCCCTACTCTCCACCATGTTGGCAAAACAATACATATCCAACACAATGGTCCCCTTCCACTTCGCAGAGTCAAGCATGGTAGTCAAACTGGCAAAGCCCGATGAATCAACCAGCTGGAACCATCCCCTCCCTCAACCCACACTGCCAGCACCATATACACTACAACAAAATCCCCAGTCCAACTTAAGACTGCAACTTCCAGCCCAACCCAACCCGAATAATAATAGACTAGTTCAATATGTTCAAATAATTGACTAGAACTTGAAACTGACATAAGGGAGTGCAACGACCTTCAATTAAGGTCTGGGCGCATAATAGAAACTGATGGAGATAAAAATGCTCAAGTTGAAAATCCGTTACTTGTAAAACAACTACTACAAGAAGAGGATGTGGTCAGACAACAAACTCACAACCAGGCAACCACATCTTCTCCCCCATTCCCAGAATGATTAATCATACCGCGCCCAATAGAACATCTTGACTTTGATCTTCTGGGAGAATTAAGAAATTTGTGTATAAATATTCCACTCCTCCAGGCTATCCAAGATATATCGATCTATGCAAAAACCATCAAAGAGCTATGTATAAAAAATCCAAAGAGGAGAATAACAACTAATCCAACTTTCCAAGTAGTCAGCACCCTATCTGATCTACTATCAAGAAGAGAAGCACCTGTCAAATAAAAAGACCCAAGGAATCCTATAGTGACGATGAAAATCAATGGACAAACCTTTTCAAAATCCCTAGTTGATTTAAGGGTTGCAATTAATATTTTAACAACCACCACTTGTCAAAAACTTGGCATTACATTAGTAGAACAAACTACCACCCTATTGGCTTTGGCTGACCGATTGGTAGTCAGGCCAGAAGGTACACTACACAATGTCATGGTATCTGTAGATTCCTGGGAATACCCTGCCGAATTTATGATAATCAACCCCAGAAATCGACTCGATGGACACCCTTTAATCTTAGGTAGACCTTGGCTAGCGACTGCTGATTCTTACAATGGCTTCCGGTAAGGTAGTATAACTATAACTAGAGGGAGTAATATCAAGAATCTAGCTCTATACCCTCCAGCCCAACCAAGTTTAACAATAATGAAAACTAACAAGCAACCTGTATCATATCTCACAGAAAACATTAGGTCCCCATTAACCATAGAAGATTCCCTCGATTTTAAAGACCAAACAGAGGATGTCATTATTAATAAATTCATTAACCAATCCAAATCCAGATCCCATGTACAATGTCACATGATAGAGGCAGCATTTGACAATGAACTAGAAGAAGATCCCCTCAAAGACACTTATGATCAATCAATACCCACTACCTCTATTTCAAACAACAAAACTATAGAGATTGAGCCAAGAAAAACCTTGAACATTAACAAAAACCTGACTCCTGAAAAAGAAGAAATGCTGGTCCAACTACTGAGAAAATACAAGGAAACTTTTGCCTGGGATTATCCGGACATGAAGGGAATTGATCCCCAGCTGTGTACGCACCACATTTATATAGAAAAGGATGCTAGACTCACCTGAAAGATATTGTGAAAGCTGAGTTACAAAAACTTTTAGATGTAAAATTTATTTATCCAATCTCTGATAGCAAGTGGGTCTCTCCACTAGTAGTGGTGCCAAAGAAGAATGGAAAATGGAGAATTTGTGTAGACTACAGAGAATTGAACAAAGAAACTCAAAAAGATCACTTTCGCCTTCCATTCATTGATCAGGTATTAGATTCATTAGCAGGAAAGAAATTATTTTCTTTCTTAGATGGCTTCAGTGGGCACAATTAGATTCAGATTGCCCCTGAAGACCAGGATAAAACTACTTTTACCTGTCCTTAGGGAACATTTGTCTACAGAATCCCACCCTTTGGCCTATGCAATGCGCCTGCCACATTTTAGAGGGCCATCCTCAACATCTTTTCATATTTAATAAATGAAGGGCTTGAAGTATATATGGATGATTTCACACCATATGGAGATGATTTTGAGCCAGCACTAGAAACATTGGAAAAGGTGCTGCAATGATGTATTGCCACCAGGCTCTGCTTGAGCCATGAAAATTACCATATGATGATGACCGAGGGACTCATCCTAGGTCATTATATCTCAGCAGCCGGAATACAGGTAGATCCGACCAAAATTCAAATAATTTTGTTAATACCTACTCCTACCACATAGATAGAGGTACACGATTTTCTATGATTTTCTCGTTACTATAGGAGATTCATAGAGAATTTTTCTCAAATAGCTGCACCTCTATATGCACTGACAGGGAATGCTGATTTTATTTGGATAGATAAACGTGACCGTGCTTTTGAGGATCTGAAAAAGCTTGTGTCAATAGCCCTAGTGCTCAGAGGCCCAAATTGGGATCTGCCATTTCAAATTTCATCTAATGCTTCAGACACAACTATTGGAGCATTCCTTGGACAGGAAGAAGATAAAAAACCATATGCAATTTATTATATTAGCAAGGATTTATCTCCTGCTGAACTAAACTATATTGTAACTAAAAAAGAGTTTTTAGCTGTAACACATGGTGTAAACAAATTTAGGCATTACATCATCGGATATCCTGTTGTTTTATATACAGATCACTCTACCATAAAATACTTAGCAAATAAACCTGTTACAAATGGTAGAGTAAACAGATGGTTGATTTTATTGTAGGAATTTGACATCACAATAAAAGATCGACCTAGGAAGAGAATCCTGTAGTTGATTTTCTCTCACGAATGCCGAAGCCAGGGGATGCAACAACAGTCGAAGATCAATTCCCAGATGAACATTTGTTTGCTGTTATTGTCAAGACACCCTGGTATGCTGATGTTGCAAATTATTTAGCGGTTGGTAAATTACCAAAGCATCTAACCCCCAATGAACAAAAACAAATTGTGCAACGAAGTACCCGATTTTCTTGGATTGGGAGCTACCTATTTCATACAGGGGAAGATATGCACATTAGAAGATGAGTCCACAAAGACAAAATATTTGACATTCTGAAAGCTTGTCATGACGGACCATGTGGCGGACATTTCACAGATTGCAGGACTGGTCACAAAGTTTTGCAAATAGACTATTACTGGCCCAAAATTTTTAAAGACGCTAAGAAATTTGTTCAAGCCTACAACAGTTGCCAAAGATCAAGATGCCCTAGACAGTCCGACGAAATGCCTTTAAACCGACAGTTAATAGTCGAACAATTTGAGTGTTGGGCGCTTGATTTTGTTGGTCCGATCAACCCATCATCAAATCAGAAAACATATATTCTAGTAGCAATAGAGTATGTTACCAAATGGGTTGAAGCAGAGGAACTTCCAAGAGCTATAGAGGGTTCTGTAATACATTTCATTTTCCAAATATTTGTGCGATATGGCCTCCTGAGGGACATAATCATGGACGGAGGACCGTAGTTTGTAGGTAACAAAATCGCTACAACATTAAAAAAATTATCACATTGAGCACAAAATTACCACTCCATATCACCCACAAGCAAATGGCCAAGTAGAGAGCACGAATAAGGTGATAGAGGCAATAGTTACAAAAACAGTTGCATCACACAGATGCAACTGGGCTTTAAGATTGCCCGAAGCCTTGTGGGCATACTGAACAATGTGGAGAAATACAACCGACCATTCACCATATCAACTAGTATTTGGAAAGGAACCCATATTTCTAATAGAATTCGAAATACAAATATTAAGAACAACATAGGAGATCGATCTGAATTTAAATGAGGCCCAGACTAACAGATTACAAAAAAATAACGAGCTAGATGAAATCAGGCTCTCGGCTCTTCAATACACTGCATTAATTCAACATCAGAGAGCAAAATGACACGACGCCCTAATCAAAACGAAAATCTTCCATGAAGGAGATTAGGCACTCCTATATGATTCTAGGTTTCAATATTTTTCGGGAAAACTCCAGACTTGATGGCTTGGACCATATGAAATACAGAAAGTGCATGACAGTGGCACCATTACTTTAACTACTATTGACGGATCTAGACATTCCTTTAAAGCAAATGATCACCGAGTGCAACTGTACCATAAACCACTTACTCGGGAATCCTTTTACCAGCAGCTACGAGAAGATTTTGATATGCAAATTCTTGCTGAGGAAAATAATCCTTCCTCGGCATTGGTTCACTAAACAATCCTGTTGTTCTCAAACTTTGTACATAAGTTTTTCTTTTCTACTTGTATAAACGAATTTCTGTATAGACTTTTACATTTTTGCATTTTTTTGTTTTTTTCTGTTCATTTCCGAAGGAACAACACTTTCGCATTTTTGCTGTTCCTTTCCGAAGGAACAACACTTTCGCATTTTTGTTGTTCCTTCCCAAAGGAACAACGCTTTCGCATTTTTGTTGTTCCTTTCTGAAGGAACAACGCTTTCGCATTTTTGCTATTCCTTTATGAAGGAACAACACTTTCGCATTTTTGCTGTTCCTTTTCAAAGGAACAACATTTTCGCATTTTCTGCTGTTCCTTTCCAAAGGAATAGCACTCCCACATTTCTGCTGTTCCTTTCCGAAGGAACAACACTTCCACATTTTTGCTGTTCCTTTTAGAAGGAACAACAGTTCCACATTTTTGTTATTCCTTTTCGAAGGAACAACATTTCTGCATTTTTGCTGTTCCTTTCCGAAGGAACAACACTTTCACATTTTTGCTGTTTCTTTCTGAAGGGACAACACTTTCGCATTTTTCTGTTCCTTTTTAAAGGAACAACATTTCAGCTAGATTGCATTTTTGCTGTTCCTCTTAAAGGAACAACACTTCCGCCCGATTGCTTTTTTTGTTCCTCATAAGCGAACTGCACTTCCGCCAGATTGTTTTGCCGTTCCTTTTAAAGGAACAACCCTCCTTCACATTTTTCTTTCTGCCGTTCTTTCCAAGGGAACAACAGTTTTGATTTTGGATGATCCATATTTTCGAAGGATCCATATTTTATTTCGTGCTTGCTTTATTTACTGTTCCGTTTAAGGAACAACTGTTGTCCCTCTTAAGGAACAACAATTTTGAGTGTATTTTTTTTCTTTTATTTGTTGTTCCTCTTAAAGGAACCACGGTTTTACGTGTAGACATTCTTTTTACTATCCCTCCTAAGGAAAAGCAGTTGTTCCATCTAAGGAACAACACTTTTTGAGTGCATTTTTTTTGTGCGTGTGTTTCTTAAAGAACATCATTTACAGGATTTTTGTGAATGATGGTTCATTGTTCATGATCCCTTTAAGGCACAAGCATACATTCATGCAAGAACACAAAAACTAGAGGATACTGAAATCAGCAAACCAAAGAAAAATCGTTATCTTTAAAGAAATTTCTTTGTATCGATAAGAAAACAAGAGGAAAGGACACAACTATTTATATCACTTTGCTGTCTTTATTTTCACTAAAATTAATTTGATTGATTATTTTTATCATGTTGGTTCTTCCTTAATCTTCATAATTCTCTTTTATCATTATTATTGAATAAGAATAGGGGTATATTTTTCTTCTATTGAGATGTTTAGACTTCTTCCACCATCCCTACTCTTAAGGAGTGCTGAGCCATCCTCTGTATATAAATAGGCAAGTGCTATATAAAAAAAAAGAAAAAAAGAGAGAGAAAAATATGTATCTATATGATTACTAACATGATTTGTCAGATGAAGGATAGGGGGTCTCATCAAGAGTCAGCCTACCATGATCATAAGGAAGTAGTGAAGTGGCATTTCCATTATGGCCACCACACCAGGGATATGATCCAAGAGGCATATCAGAAAAATAAAAAAGTCCTTGGAACAAGAGGTCTCATCATGAGTCGGCCTGCCCACCTTTCACTCCTTCCTGGTGAATGGAATTGTGATTCATATGGTTTCCAAGCCAGCACAATGGCCTCCATTCTGACATCACACAACACTTTCCTAGGCATACATAAAAGATTATGGTTCCAAGGGTGAAGCAAGAAACTTTGTCAAGGTTATGAACACCTGTGGGCAACAGAGCTCTACTAATGGTATTGAAGTCATACTTTTCATACACCAATAGTCATTATAAACCCTTTTCTTATATCTTTATCTTGATTTCAAATGAGATTATGTTATATAACCCTTTCGAACCTCTTACACATGAAATATCAGTTATAAATCAATCATAATGGTTAAAGAGGATAATGACTGCATAAGCATTTTTACTTACGTCAGCTGTCCTCTCCCCTATTTTTCGCATCATTTCATAAATTTTGTATATCTATTTGTGATTTTCATCATAAGCCTCGATTTCAATAATTCCTTACTTTTGCAATCATGCCATGAATATATACGCCATTCCTTTTTTTTTTGTACGGTTGCTGTCCAGTATGCCGCTCCTCCATTTGCCAGTCGAGAATGACCTATAACATTTCAGGGGGTGCGGGTGATCTCCAAAATACACTAGCAAACATGTCAATTCCTTATTTGGAGGTACTATGACTCCATCAGATCTCAGAAATAGCAAGTTTAATGATATTGACATTTTTCAATATGCACAACTTGCTGTTCCATTGTCATTGTTTGTTTTTGCTATGTAAAAATTAACAGTGTGCTAAGCTTGAACAAAATGGGAGGCAGAGCAATACGTAGCAAACCACGAGTGCTGATAATTTCCGATGCTACATGAGCAATTTTGGAAAGAGCAGGATGGATCAATTACCTTACATGGCTACAATAGTCTCATGAAACTGTGGCCATTGAATTTCTGCAGAATTTACAGGAAGATTATTCCATGGTGAGGGGAAGGTGAATAATGATAACAGAGGCGGTAATTGCTGAAATATATGGACTACCGGCAGTCGGACCAATATGGACCAAGAAAAAAGTAAGACTCTGAGACGCCATAGCCATCTTCTGGGATGAAGTACATAAGCTTACCATCAAAGGAAAAGGAGTCCTGCCTGCAACCCTAGGAGAACCATGGGCAGAATTAGCCAGAATAGTGCAAATCTACATCACATGCGATGGGAGAAAGGATGTGGTAAGACCATGCCATCTCAAATTATTAGCAGTATGAACACAAAAATGGCTGTAAATTTGCCTGCACATTTAATTTCTTTATTGCATGACGCCATTCGGACAATAAGGAAATCATGTAATACATAAATGGTAGTAAGTCATCATGGATTAATTTGATTAATAGTCAATCATAGTCTTTCTCAACAGCAGTCTAGTCGGGAAGAATTGGTATTTTCAATAGATGGGGGATTGGCCTTACCAGCCCCGAAAAGAAAAAGAACCACCAGCACATCAACTAGACCGCAGAAACTCAGACAGTCCCTTAGATCAAGGAAAAGCAGGGGAACGTTGGGAAATCTCCAAGGTAACAGTAGCCAACACTTAGAAATACTAGACTCCAAGGATGAGCAACCCCCACAACTCGAAGGAGGGGAAAATGTGGAAGAAGAATGGGAAGAAGAATTGGAAGAAGAATTGGAGGAAGAAACAGAGTGCTCTGGTGCAAGTTCACTACAAAGTCGATTGTAGGAAGATGAATTGGCCCAAATTTTGGCCAATATGGGTGAGTATATTTAACCACAGAGGCCGCTCAACCTCAATATCGAGGCAACACAATCACAGGAACACTCTGCTCACAGTGCGAGTGCATCCGAGGAGATGAATGATGAAGAAGAAGAAGAAGCACAATCACAGGAACACTCTACTCATAAGAGTGCATCTGAGGAGATGAATGATGAGGAAGAAGAAGGGCAATCACCGAACACTCTGCTCACAGCAAGAGTGCATATGAGGAGATGAATAACGAAGAAGAAGTAGAAGCAAAAGCCACCTTGGAAATAGCAGATAAAACTAGGGTTACCTCCCCTAAGAAACCTAATTAGGAGGACGAGAACACTGAAGAAGTGTTCCAAACAGAAAATATGGAAATAAGCCAGGGTGAGGGTACAATCCCTGAAGAACAAAGACCAGGTCCAAGAAAAGAAACAACTGTTCCTTTGAACAAGAAGACAAATGAAATCAAGAGGCTGTGAAAGGAACAATGAAGGCTATTGAATGTAATAAAACAACTCATATAGCAGATAAGGGTCCTAAAAATGGGGAAAATCTCAAAAAAGAACCACAAGAACAAGAAATGCAGCCACCCGAATGAAAACCCATAAAATAAAGGCCACGGGGACTCAAACAGAGTCCATATCCATTCAGGACAGCAAGGAATAGCATGTGGTTGTTATAGATGCAGTGGCCCAAACAAAAGATACACCAGTCTATAATAAGGATGTCCAAACAGAGGCATTATGCTCTAGCATCACAACTGACCAGACAAAAAGGACATAAACTGTAGGAACCAGATGTCACAATAAGAAGATCCAGGTAGATCTTCAACCCAAAAGTGTTTCGATGGAGAATGATCCTAGGATAGTGAAACTCCAAGAGGATCTAGCACAGGCTTAGCAGATGATAGGAAAACTCATAGAAGAGACCATTCCTCTGGAGAAATGCCAAAAGTTACAGTAGCAATTTAAGAACATCAATGCATTAGAGAGTGAGGCCTTTGATAAATGTCGGAAGGCAGAGGAAAAAGTTGAAAAGGTAACAAATAAGCTAAAATTAGTCATAAGCCGAATGGATGTCCTCTGTTCTCTATATACTGATGTGCTAGCCTGTAGGGCACTTGCCAAAAATTATGCTTTGTTTTTGTTAGAAAGGTATTTATAGTTAAAAATTAAGGCTGTCAAGGCAGGGGTACCAATAGAGTTAAAAACTATTGATGATTTCATAAACTGTTGTAAACATTATGGAGTGAAAGTCCAACGATTTCTATGTGAATTTTATTTGCATAATTTTGTGTTGGAGGAGTATATGGAAAAGAATCCCAGTCCTTTTGTGGGTGATATCCAGTTTCAAGCATTCATTTCATTTACTGTTTGTTGGGTGGAAATATGTTCATTTAATTCTGTTGTAGTACTTGCCCAACTATTTAATTTGTCAATCCGAGGTCCGTAGACTTACGAGACACATGCACTATATATGCAGGATTGAAGTGGAACTAGTTTAATCTAAATTACTGAAATCAAATTAATCTAGGAAGGCATTGAAACATTAACTATGAAAGCAGGAAATTGCATAAAGGAAAAACAATACAACATGTGAAGAATTGAATGACAAACAACATATGTGAGCTCACAACAATAAAACTATCTTAAATTATATTACAAGAATTAAATTAAAAATCATGAAAGCATAACAATAAAAGATGAAAAACTAAGAATTCTTTCCATTATTCATTATATCAAAATTAAGAGAGAGCACTCTCTTATATACATGAGGAAGATAACCATCTCATAATTACATATCCAATATTCTCTCAGGCACTCTCAACTAATTTCCCATTATTACAAGATATGATCCCACAAATCTCTCAAGCATTTTTCACTACTTTCCCTTATTAAAAATATGATCCCTTTGAATCCTCCACAAATCTCTCACATATCTTGGATAAGATATGCCAACCAAATCCTCCATGATTTTCTCATAATTATCTCCTTAATATGGTGGAGGAGATATGTATAAGATATGCCAACCAAATCCTCCATGATTTTCTCCTTAGGAATAGGGTTGCATAATTATCTCCTTAATATGGTGGAGGAGATATGGATAACTCTCTTGGAATTAATTCTTCACATATTTCCTACACATCACAAAACTCACATATTCTTGAGATATATATAAAAATATGTATCTTTTCTAATATTTAATCATAAATTCACTTGTAATACAAAAATGAATAAAATGGAAAATAAGAAGGTGAAACCCAAATGTATGTATGAAAATGATATGATAAAAGGTTAATGGGATGATGAAATGTAATGAATAGTGAAGAAAAAGGCGGATGAAAATATGACATTTATGAGTCTCAACATCCTTCCCAACTGAACTTGTTGCATGTCCTCATGCAACCATGCATGGGTCTCTTTAAGAACATTTGGCATCTTGAACTTTGGCTTTACATGATGATATCTTTTAATAATGAATGTTTCCAGGATATGTGAAAGACATGAGTAACAACTTACATTTTCTTATGGTTGGTTCTTGTGTGACAACCATGAATACAAAGAATGTTGGTTCTTGTGTTAACAACATTCATTTCGTTTTTTGTTCTCTTTTCTTCAATAATAATGTAAGCACTCACTAGAAATCATAATATGTATAAGAAATCCCTTTTGTAATATTAATGAAGCATGCCAATATTGCGTATGAAGCAAAGTGCAACAAATTATCATTGGAAAATAAATGTTGGTGAATGGTAAATGAGAAAAAATGGAGTGATAGTGGTGAAGAAATGGAATCATGGAAGTGAATATGTAGTGAGGATAGTTCTCCCCCCCTCAACTGAATTGGTTGCATGTCCTCATGCAACTTAACATGGCTCATGAAAGGAAATGTAGCATGGTGAAGGAATTTTCTAAAATATTCAAGTTAGCATATAAGGAATTGCATGATTAAAGATTAGAAAACAACACACCTCTACTTACCCAAGAATGATGAATTATGCAATAGGAATGTTACTCCTGCTGCTGCTGGATCAGGAAAATGTGACTGATGTTGTTGTAACTGGATCTTGGGAAATGAAGGAATCCGAACTGCTGATGCTGAATCATGGAAAAGATAAATGATGAAAGTGGAACTGTGGTACTCTCATAGATCAGAATGCATGCTGCTGTAACTGCTGAGGGAGTCATGAAAAAGTGTATAGTCTTCACCCACTACAAACCCGATGGTATAATTCTAAACATGCGAATGAATGTGTCGATGTCGAGCATGAATAGAAATCATTGGCTTACCGGCCATTGATGTATGTCGTTAACCAATGTGAGGCAACTCACCATTGATGTCAATGAGTGCCAAGGTACCGGAGTACATCTTGCGAAGTGCGAATGGATGTGTTGAGGTCGAGCCACTTTCAAGATCTGAAGATCAAGGGACATTGATGTATTCCCATGACCATCAGCGAGAGAACTTGCCATTAAGGCATGCAAGCCTCTAGGTACTCAAAAGGAACTCTGGTCTATTTCCCAGATAAGGTGCTGATGTCGATGGGGCAAGACTTGTTGAAAGGTGGGCCTTAAGGAATCCCACATCAGTGAACACGAGTTTGTACAAAAAGATTTGGTAGGAATATAAATGGAAAGAACCCACGGACAAGCAGTGTGGATCAGCATGGCTAGGAAATCAAGGCAATGTAATCATGGAAAGGGAATGAGTTCTATTCAGAAGGCAAACTAGAAGGCAAAAATAAACTAAAAAGGATAAAGGGATGTATGCGATTCAGAAAAATATGCATGCATGAAGTCGTGAAAGATAAGGAAATGGAAGATGGGCTGCAACACAAGGATGGTCTAGGCGTTTGGAAGTAAAAACGGGAGTAATCATGACACAAAAGGTGTGTAGTGGAAAATGTCATGATATGTATAGTGAAGAATTAGTTCCTTCAAGCGTCCAATGATGCATGTTTCATTGTGATTTCGAAAAATCACTTTTGCATTAGATTGTCTTCAACGCTTAGCACCATTCCTGCATAAAAATTGTCACCTTTGTGTGCCATCTCCATCGATCATTCCTCTATGAAGTGACTTAAAAAAAAAATAGCTCATTTTCAAGAATTTATGAAATGTCCATTTTTAAAATTATTTTTTGAAGTTACACTAATTGTGGATGAAAAGGGTGTCGCATTGTAATGTTGAGCTTTCTGCATAAGCTTCTCGTTGACCTACACATAACACCAATCTCATTTCACTTGTTAGTATATGCATCCTAGCTTTTGCCCACAAATTCACAAAAAAAAAACTTTTATTTCCCCCCAACTAGAGATATTGCATGTCCCCATGCAATGTACTCATGGATAGTGCAATACTTTTTCAAAATGTTTTTATTGGTGTGCAGGAAAATTGATTTAAAACATTTGAAAAGGCGTTGTGGGGAACAAGGAGTGAGTTTATGAATGAATGAGGGCAATTTATTATTATTATATATGATTATGATTATTTTATTATTATTTATTATTTATTATTTAATTTATTATTTATTATTATTTATTATTGTTATTTTTTTTTTGTAAGTAAGCATTTGTATTAAGAAACAAAAAGTATTGTACAAAAGGGCTGCCCGGGCTGACAAGAGCCCGAGGCATAGCAGAGAACATGACATCTGGACCAAAAGACCTCCTACAGAGCCCCAAAGAAACAGGGGAGCCGGCAAGGATGAACTATCCACCTCGGCTCTGAGGAGTGGACATGAAGAGAGCAGTGCTACACAAGAAGCTAACAGACTGGCTAGGAGGCTAGAGCCTCACTGGGGATTCAACCCAGCTTGAGTGGAATCCCCAGTTCGGCCCTTTTTACCTTTCTTCTTACCAACTTTGACCCAACCAAACTGATCCTGTATGGATGGCAGAACTAGCAGACTACGCTGTGCTGACGGAGAGGTCTCCTTGTCCGAATCCGAAGGAGATGTCTCATGAGTACGTTTCTGCGAGAGAGGAGGGGCCGAGGACTCCACAGGACTTGTTGGGGGCGGGTCCTGTGCAGGCGAATCCTCCATCTCGTCCTCATTCTCTTCCTCTTCATCCGAGTTGGAGCTGAAGTCATCCATGGGAGGCGGGTCACAAGGCTTCCAGCTTTTGGATTTCGGCTTGGGAGCAGCCTTCTTCTTTTAGGCTGGAATCGCTGGACACGATCTGTGAAGGTGCCCTGTAAGATGGCAGTTTCTGCAGCGGAACACTGTGTTCTCGTAGTCCAGGGGCTGAGTCCAATGAAAGTCTCCAATCTTGAGCACGATCTGATCTAGTAATCCTTTACTCATGTCTATTTCTACGCAGATTCTTGCGAAGGTGTAGATGCCTTTTTCTCCTCTGGAGGTGTCTGTGGCTAGATGGTGGCCTAGCTTGTTACCAATTCCTTCAAACACAGCAAAGTGCCATAAATGAGCTGGAAGGTTGGGAAGTCTGACCCATATGGGTAGTTTGGTGATGATCGCTGTAGAGGGGTCAAAATCTGGGAACCAGGGGGTTAAAAACAGACCCGCTGAGTCCCAGAACCAAGGGCCCTCAGTTAAAGCTTTTTGATAGTCCTCACTGTCAACAAAAATCACAATGAATAAGCCTTTAGAACAAAGAAGAACCTTGTAGTTATTGGTCCAGTTGGAGTGAACCCATTTGTAGAGATCTGCTGTGCGTGGCCACAAGCCATTGAACCTGCAAATAATGCCCTTTTCGGCAAACAGTTGAAACTGCCTGTCCATAGTAGGATGCATTATTTCAATGGAGGGGGTTTCCTCCAGCTTGTCCACCAAAAAAGGTTTTGGACCTTGGACTGGTGGAGCTGCATTCTTGGGTTACTGGGCATGGACATCATCTTTGTAAGAGAATGTTGCTGCTGAAGATGACTGTCCTGCCGCCCCCCCTCTTAAACGAAGGGAAATAATGACTGTAGCATTTCTTTGAATATTGTAAAATGCCAGGGGCAAGAGGTTTTCAATCTGTTTACCGTTGAAGAGAAGCCTTTGAGAAGCAACAGGAATCCCCACCCTAAGATCCAGTTTATGTTTGAGGTCCTGCACTAAATCTGAAGAGCTCACCCATTGGAGCAAAGATTTACCTGAGAGGAGCATTATGAAGATTTGGAAGGACTCGGAATGCTTCTAAATCTGTTGTTCTTTGCAAGAATGTGGGCTGGGCAGAGGCTGGACTATCCGCCGAGGTTGTATCTCACGTCTGTGTCTAAGAGCCCTGCCCCCAGAGACCACAACCCTCTATGGTGTTTCGACAAACACTTGCTGCACTTCCTCCCTGCGCAGGCATTTTTTAAAAAAATTAAGAGCAGGTAAATCTGGAAGCAAAAATACTTCCAGACTACCACTGCCTGAGTGGAAAGCTGACGGAAGCTGAAGTTTAGGAAGAGAGAGGAGACAAGAAGTCTCACTTCCCGCCCCTGAGCGGTTCTGAGGGAAAGGAACCGAGCATGGGCCAAGAAGCAGCAGAAAGAAAGAAACCAAGCCCTGGAGCTGAGGGAACTTCTTCTGAACCGCAGACAAGGAGCGGTCTTCTTTCCTGGCTAAGAAAAAAACCCCGCAGGGATAATGGACAGTGTCTTCACGGAAGAGGCCGAGCCTAAAAACAGGTTCGGTAATGATGAACATCCCTTCGCCGGCGGGAACCTGCACTTGAACTGAGCAGCGATGAAACAAATGGATGAAAAGCTTGCCATCCATAGGAAAGAAGCCGGAGAGGAGAAATGCCGAGAGGGAAAGCCAAGAACTGGCAGCGCCGTCCAGGGACGCACCTGCAGTCCCGAAACCCTTAGCTGAGAGCGCCGTTGTTCTTTTTTGTATCTTGCATAGGCCTTCACTTGGGAGGAAGCTTTGGAAAAAGTTGTTGGTTCTGAGACCAGAGCCTCCGCCGGCAGAGAGCTGCGCAAGGCAGCAGCTGCGCGGGTCAAAACAGAGGAGCAAGCCCTTCACCGGACCTGAGCCAGGGTAAAGGAACGTCGTGGGGGAGCGAAAAGCCCTAGCAGCTCCGAGCTGAGAACCCCTGGTTCCGTCGAAGGCCTTTGCTGTGCATACTGCAGTTGCCGCCATTCTTCCTCGTTATGTCCTGCTTATCTCTATTATTTATTATTTATTATTTTATTTTTATTTTTTAAATCAGAAAGAAAAGGCACAACAATTTCTTCCCCACTACAGAAGAAATAAACCTTTCTATTTATACATTTTGGTGTCCATATCGAATTTCAGATAATACCTATCAAGACCCACAACCACCTAATGCAAACGAACAACTGTTTGACATGATGTTGAGAATTTAAAATCAGAGACCTTTGTAACACACGTACAAGAGTAGAGATATCATTACCACACAAAATTAAATTTTGACAAGAGAGACCAAAGTTTCATGTAACCATAACTTCCACCCTTCTCTGGACCATGATTTTGCATTCGCATGTTCCTTGGATAAAAAAAAATCACAACATTTACATAAATCCATAATGAAGGAATGCAAGCTTGTCTCAAAATACAACACTTAAATGTCTAGAAAGAAAACTCTTAATGTCTAATGATGGAGAATGAGAAAAATATTATTGCCTTTCTAGCTGCAGCAGCTTGCTCTTTCGATAACTATTTCACTTGACCAGAGTTCAATGAAAATAGATTGAGCATTGAAATATGTTTTGGTCCCTTGTAAGATTGGTGTATCATTTCATCATAAATTCGACTTAAAGAATGATCCGTTTGCAACAAGCTCTCCTCCAGTGGATCTTCCATGCAAGTCCTCGCAAAGGTTCAATGATGTTTCTCCTTCATGGCAAATAGAGATGTCCTCTCCATTTATGTGGAGTGCTTGAACCAGTTTCTGATGTAGAGAAGTGTTCGAAGAAATCACAGAAAATAAAAATATGCAGAGAAATTAAATTTTGGAAATACGTTTATGTGACAGAGTGCATTTGGCACTCAATTGTGTCTTCTCTTACTCCTTTCGGTGAATATTCTCCTATTAGCATAGTGATCCAATCTAGCAGCCACACCATATAGTTTACGTGTAGTTCTGGATTCGTCTCCCGATAGACGCACGAAGTTGTTGGCTGGTCTATTTCCATGTTGTAGAACGATTTCTAAGCTGGCTCACGCATGTGCTGGTCACACAACAATTTGTGTTAGGATGGGATGGGTAGAAAACCACACAAATTTGGATCGCGATGACACAACCAATTGCACACTGCATGGGAGGATATTAGTCTACTATTGCAGGAATAGATATTAAAACCAGTACTGCAACAAGAACCGATAAAATATGGGCAAGATTGATCTTTACCAAAAACATGGATTCCAAATGCTACTACCAATCTATGAGAAAACAATTTCTTTGTGCATGTATCCACATGGATCTAGCAACTTCTCTTCATGATGCTACATTACACACAAGGAAGGGGCCGCCACTATTTGGCGTGGAAGGGGGCAAGGAGCTAGAATGTGGGACTTCCACTCCCATTTCTTTTGTAAGTTCCCCGATACTTCTCTCCAGCTCATCAATGTGAGATCCCATCTCATCAATTTTTGTGATAATGGAGTCAGACATAGTCTGGAACTTGGTTTGAATTTGCTGGAGAAGGTTTTGAAAAAAAGAAGTCATATTTGCAGTGCTCTGAGTTGGATAATGTCAGCTCTTATGAAGATTAATCTGTGGAACACCAAAGCTTCGGCCAGGATGAACGATGCATCGAGTAAATCTGTGATGGTCAAATCAAAGAAATGTCAAGGAGTTTTGAGGAATTCTTGTGTTGAAAACCCCCCTTCCCTAGCTCTTTCACGTGTATTTCCCGATCCTCGTCCTCCTAGAGAATCATTAGGGCTGCATGATAACAATAACAACATTAATGACAATAATTTGAATGTCCCTAGAACAACAAGCAATTATTTTGGTGGCAGTGGTAGCTATCACGAGCCGAGCTCTCTTTGTCTGTCGGAAATGGTCTATGACTTCATGGAAAATGGGGGTAAAAACTCAGACTGTGGCCATCCTCGCTGTAATTGGTTCAATGGACTTTACAGTGGAGATGGAAATGGAGATAGTGGAGACAATCCTAAATCTGCATTCGCACCAGGCGAAGTCTGTGATATTCGTAAGAATATTGTACCCTGTGCTAGTGTATGCGAGAGGAACATTCTGGAAGATGTTTCCAAGCTTGTAGAAGTAGTGAGTCATGAAGGAAATACTGTTTGCAAGGACAAGGAGGACTACACAAATGGCTGCCTTAGACGATCTGTAATGAATCGACTTAGGTCTTTTGGATACAACGCTGCAGTATGCAAATCAAGATGGGATCATGCTAATGGATATCCTTCAGGAGAATACAAATACATTGATGTTATTGTTGAAGGATCGATGGGGAAATCTAAGAGACTGATAGTTGATATTGATTTCCGATCACAGTTCCAGATCACCCGATCCACATGCCATTATGGTGCTGTGGTGAATATGCTTCCAGTTATTTTTGTGGGGAAAGAAGATCGGCTGCAACAAATTGTTGGCATTGTTTGTGATGCTGCCAAGCAATCCTTAAAGAAAGAAGGGTTACACATTCCTCCTTGGAGAAGGTTCGAGTACATGAGAGCAAAAATGGTTGTCTCCATACAAAAGAGCTACTAATGAAGCCCCTCATGCTTCTTTCAATACTAATGAAGCCCCTTAAGCCCTTTTTGAGTTCGTGTAGAACAACACAAATGCGTGGACAGATTACTCGGGGGTGAGTAGATCGAAACTGGAGTGTGGAAATTGGTGGGCAGATAAATAAAAGCGAGTCAAAAGGTGGAAATGGGTGTTACAGAGGAGAAAGGACTCCATCAATGGCGGATTTGAGTGGGGTGGGTTAAATCACCACCAGGGTTAAGTGTGCTGTCCTCTTCGGGGATGCATTACAAAAACAAAATTTTTATTTTATTTTTTATTATTTTATTTTTATTTGTTATTTGTTATTTTTTTTTTTAACAAATGGACATAATGGTTTGCATATTGAAAGATGTTTTTGATGAAGCATATTACAAAGCATGAATTTATTTATTCTTAAAATTAGTCTAAATCATCCCTAATTTCTGATCCTCGCGATCGCACTAAGTGCGGAGGAGAGCATACTTATTCTAGGTAAAAGAAAAACTGAAAATGAAAGGAAAAAATAAAACTGAAAGCCTACCTACTATATTCTAATTAGAATTTACAAATTAGTTACGTGTAGTTAAACTTCCAATGAAGCCATTCACGTAGTAGTAATAACAATAGATTCAGTAGCAATTCTTTAAATGATGGATGAAAATATTCAAGAGTGGATGAGTCTAATTGCTGTAACTGCAAATCAACTAAAAAATAAAAAGATGAATCTAATCTAGTACTTACCTGGAACCATTGTTCGATAAAGCTTTGATAGGTACAATTTCTCTCACACAGATCATGCTGTAACTCCTGTTCTTCTTCGATCTGTTGTTCTTCTTCCTCGATCTCCTGTTCGAATGATTGTTCGCCATCAGATATGTAGGATTATTCAGATGTTGAATCTTTGGTTGTTTCTTGGGGATTAGCTGAACCTTTAATTCTTGTCAAGATCTCCTCTTCCAAGGAAGAAGAGATCCTGACTTCTCTAGGATTTGAGTGAGTAGTTCCAAGCTGAAAATCATTGTTAAATCATGTTAAAAAAAAAACAGCACACTAAAAATTGAATTAAAAACAAAAGGACCACAGAAATAATCTTGAATTCAATACTCAATTAAACCCTCTTACAAGGACTGCTCATTAATTGAGTAATCGAATGCTTCATTTATAACCATGAACCATGAATTCATCAAACATTAATCACAGTTGCGAAAATCAAACACACCTGCAGAATTGAAATTCACACTCGCATGAATGTAAACACACCCTACATGCCCTGATCCATAAGAGGTCGAGCCCGTTACGGTATCTCGAATGTGATGCGTAGGCTGTTCCCTATGTCTTACCGCCTTAACACCTCGGAGTTAGGAACATGTCTAAACACACTTGCATGAAAAAAAATCAAACTAAACTTCAGTCCATCGTGCCTCCCCGACAATGACACCAAAATGTTGGGTGGAAATATGTTCGTTTAATTCTGTTGTAGTACTTGGCCAACTATTTAATTTGTTAATCCGAGGTCCATAGATTTACGAGACACATGCACTATATATGCAGGACTAAAGTGGCATTAGTTTAATCTAAATTACTGAAATCAAATTAATTTAGGAAGGCATTGAAACATTAACTATGAAAGCAGGAAATTGCATAAAGGAAAAGCAATAGAACATGTGAAGAATTGAATGACAAACAACATATGTGAGCTCACAACAATAAAACTATCTTAAATTATATTACAAGAATTAAATTACAAATCATGAAAGCATAACAATAAAAGATGAAAAACTAAGAATTCTTTCCATTATTCATTATATCAAAATGAAGAGAGAGCACTCTCTTATATACATGAGGAAGACAACCATCTCATAATTACATATCCAATATTCTCTCAAGCACTCTCAACTAATTTCCCATTATTACAAGATATGATCCCACAAATCTCTCAAGCATTTTTAACTACTTTCCCATTATTACAAAATATGATCCCTTTGAATCCTCCACAAATCTATCACATATCTTGGATAAGATATGCCAACCAAATCCTCCATGATTTTCTCATAATTATCTCCTTAATATGGTGGAGGAGATATGTATAAGATATGCCAACCAAATCCTCCATGATTTTCTCCTTAGGAATAGGGTTGCATAATTATCTCCTTAATATGGTGGAGGAGATATGGATAACTCTCTTGGAATTAATTCTTCACATATTTCCTAC
>APFE031248701.1:478889-518225 GCA_000404065.3 Pinus taeda
TTTTAATTTTTTTATTTTTCAGAATTGCTGTTGTAATTTCAACTTTGACCACCGACTCTCTTTGAGGAGTGATAGCTGTAACTCTGCCATATATGATTAATATATAACTCAGTTGCTATTCCATTATCTGATCCTGGAGTAAACGCAACAGTGCTTCCCTAGTGGCTAAGGGCCCAGCCCTGGTGGATCCACTCGCTTCTTGTATCACTATTTTACAATTACAGTCCTGTGTGGTTTGATTTCCTTTGCATTTCCTTAATTCACTTTATTCAGTAATCTTCTGTTTCTGAACATCTCGCTGAATTACTCTGTTACATCAAGATCGTAATTAGACTGCATTGATAACACGATTGTTATTCATAACTCAATGTCGTGTTGTTCCTTTTGAAACAATACTGCGCTGTCTAGTCTAGATTCTGTTGTTCACTCACAACTGCAACTGCTGTTCAATTATAGTCACGATTGCCATTCCTTTATACCTGCGATTAATGTTCACTTTTCCAGACTAAGATCACTGATTCTATTACTTTATAGTCATTATGTGTTTACACTTAATGAGATTTGATGTTCCTTTGTTATCTGAAGATTGCTGTTCAGTTCATTTCAGTTAAAGATTGTTGTTCAGTTCATTTTAGTAAAGAGTGTTGTTCGATTCATTTATGTAGATTAAGCTTTGTTGTTCAATCTTTTCAATAGGCTTAGTTGTTGTTCCTTTTCTGCAAGGATTTGCTTTCACCTTTTAATTGATAGTGCAACAAGTGTGTTTTAGTAAGCATTTCCAATCGAATTGTTATTATTTGCTTTAGTGTGGATTGAAAGATCTACAACTGTAAAGAACATTGACTATTGCAGTCTAAGCTCTCAGATTGGAGGTCCTGTTTATGATTGATTTCATTTATATCAGTTGACAGAGGAAAAAGTTATCACTATTGCATCCTTGACTGATAAATTGCTATAGTTTTCTAAATGAATGATTTAAGTTTCAGAGCATTAAAGTTTTGTTTAATTACAACTAGATTCTATTTCCAGCATCCGTTTACTCTTGTATTTAGCACTATACTGCAAACTAGAAAACATTACTCTTGAATCAAGTGACCGCCTCAGACTGAGTACACTCTTAAGATAAAAAATCGTACCTGGATTGATAATTAATGTAGGGTAAATAGGGGTTAAAAAGACACCTTTTATCAGTCCACACCAGTGTTGTTTGTGAAGAAGAAGGATGGTACTCTCAGGTTGTGTATTTATTATAGGAAGTTAAACATAGTGATGATTAATAACATGTATCCTTTGCCACATATTGATGACTTCTTTGATCAGCTCAAGGGAGCAGCAATTTTCTCAAAGATTGACTTGAGATCAAGATATCATCTGGTACACATCAAAGAAGAGGGAATATAAAAAACCACATTTTGTACCAGGTATGGGCATTATGAGGTTGTAGTAGTTCCTTTTGGTATTACTAATGCTCTAGCTACTTTCAAGTGTTTGATGAATAGTGGTTTGCATCCTTATCTCGACAAGTTTGTGATAGTGTTCATTGATGATATATTGATATATTATAAGAATGAGGTAGTGCATGTAGAACACTTGACAATAGTGTTAATATTGTTGAGAGAGCATCAATTGTATGGCAAGCTTAGTAAGTGCATTTTATTCCAGACAAAGTTCATTACTTAGGATGTGTTGTTTCCAAGGAAGGTATAGGAGTTGACCCGAAAGATATCAAAGCTATCATGGAGTGGGTAACTCATAGAAATGTGGATGAGGTCAGATCATTCATGTGACTAGTAGGTTATTATAGGAGTGTTGGGGCAATTAGTTTTTCTGAAAGGACCAATTGGTCTTCAAACATTAAATCATCAACCCAAAGTTTCATCTGTTTATTTCAAGGTTGTCCACACAATTTGTGCAAGAGACAATGCTAATTTACATAAATTGTAAGATCCTAATGAAAAGTAAAGACATGTGAATAAAGGGAACAAATTGGACTTACTAAAAGGAACAACTCGCTCTTAATTTCTAGACTTCAAGCTTAAATAATCAAAATTGCTGAAAGAATCAAAGCATTAAGTTTCCTACCAAAAATAGTGAAGTAATCCAACTAAATACAAAGTTGATTTCTAAGAAACTACATTTGCAAGAAAGGAACAACACTATGAATAGAAATCAACTTGCCAGAAATGATATCAAATCTTCAGAATTAACAATTCTAAATTAATCATAGGAAACAACAAGTAAAGATAACACTCAAAGAACCAAATGCAGTAAATATAACTCTATAATATTCAACTGTAGCTGCTGCAAAAACTCATACTTTAACAACAAATATGATAACCAACAATTATATCTAGAAAACAATTGAGTAATTGTAGAACAAGAACTGAAAGCATAATACAAATTTAATAATACAATAAAGGACAATAGTAGTTCTAGGATTGGGCCCAAAATCATTGGAATTCAACTACCTTGTAGCTAGCTCAACGCAATAAGTTAAGGTCGAACCGCAAAAGTCTCCATTAAATTATAATGAGTAAATTACAAGGAATGGCTGTTAAAATTTACAATATAGATCAAAATGACTATAGCTCGAACTAAACTATTAAGGTTCAATTCCTCATTTTTATATTACAAATGAGTCTATTTTCAAATAGAAAAGCGATGCTAAGAATATGAAGAATCTTAGGATGCTTTATTCAAATTACAAAAATCTCCAATGTTTTCCGGGAATAGTAGGGCCAAGATCTTTTCCCCAACTGATCCATCCATGATAGAACTTGATCGCATTAGTTGGTTATAATTAACCCAAACAACTACTCGTAATCCATTCTTCCTCGACTATAACAAGGATCAACATCCAATATTAGATATCCCTGTTCAAATAATGACTTAAATCGTAAGTAAATCCCACTTTTCGTAATTTAAATAAATTCTTAAATAGATAAAATGATTAAAAACCATTGACTCTGTTATCACTCAGGTTGTTCCCTTTGACTCCTAAGGGAATACAACCGAGGTAACCACAAACCAAGCTTTGGACTGTAGGTCCTAGCCTACCTGCAATTAGAGAGGGATCTCTCTTTAGGATTTAGCTTTGTTTGAAGGATTTTAGGCTAGTTATGGAGTTCTTTGTGTTTTGTTTAAGTTTTGGTGGGATGGTTGATTTATTCAAGCAGAGTTGGCATGCAGAGTATAATAGTTTCAAACCATTGGGCATGGAGTCATGAAGTAAGGCTGCTGATGTACTTTCTTGGTCACAAGGGGACTATAAAGCAGGATAACTATACATGAAACAACATTTAGGATAAATAAGAATGGAATGAGGGCTAAGGAATGAGAGGCAATTAAGAATATCTCTTTCAAATTTAACAGAGGGAAGGTGAATGAGCTCTATCTAGGAGTAGTAAAGAATTCCTAGATAACTATCATACATGTGTGAATTAGGGGAAATATGAGCCAAAATGAATTCATATTTATAGCTAATTCAGAGGAAAACATATAGAAACAACAGAAATTGAGCATAAAGTGCAATTAAGCAAAGTCTAGGCTATTCATTCTTCCTGTTATTTAGATAATGATACGATAACGGTTAAACATATATATAATGAAATAGAATGAAGAAACACTTATTGTTCCATGTAGCAGCACAATAATTCCATAGTCACTCTTTAACCATTTTAACACAACAGACAATCATTCCTCCAATCTTTTAGGCAGTCTTTGATTAAAGAAATTCTCAGATATACAGTGCGAGTCTCTCATGAAGTGAATTCATCAACCAACCCCAAATACATTCTATGAGGGGATATATATACAAAAAGGAGATACAAAATATCTAGAGGATGAGTTATTAACTCATAAATTCTTTCACCAACTCCTAAGGAGCGGTTGGTGAAGAAGTAAATGCCGAAGTAAATACAAAAGTAACAGCTGTTCTTTTCTGTCAGAAAATGTTGATTTTTGCATCCATTTGAGTCGGTTGAGGCTGTGTCTTCAAAATCCACACTTCTATGGCTTGCTGTTCTAGCTCTTTGCTTTGTCATTGATTTGACGCACTCCGTCTGTTCTTTCTTGCGCTGTATCCAGTGCTTACTATTGACCTGTAGCTAACATGGAATTTGAAAATTGAAAAAGGAGCCAAAGACTGATGTCACCTAGGTAAAATGGCCAGCATTTCTTGCCACCAATCTTCAGGAGGAAGCTGATGCCTTTCTATCTTGATGAGTGTCTCATCCGCTTCTGTATACTTGTAATAATTAGGAGGCATCTCAAATAGGTGGTTAACTTCATGCTTCATATAAAATAAGTTTTCCAGCTTATCATAGAGAGTCTGTCCTGTAGGAGGTCCTGCTTGTGCTGAAGAACTTGATGAAGCAGTAAGTTGATTTGTGACATAATTATTGAGCCTAGTTGCATATTGGTCACATGTCAATAACCTTCCAAAGCTGGTTAATAAGCTGGGAAATCCTCTAGTCTGCAGTGCTGCAAGCTTTATTTCAAAATTATCTACATCCTTTTGGATTTCCCGACATCTTGCTTCTAGAGTTTGAATAAGACTTCTTAAAGTCAACACTTTCTTGTCTGTCAGAATGGCATCTGTTCTGTTCATAATCTGTAATGCTGCCAATTCTTCCCTGGTCTGATGATTTAAGAAGTTGATCATTTTGTTGGCTTGCTCAGGCATGTTTCCCAATGTTGTTTTGGCTCTCTGAGTTTCAAACTGGGCTTTGCCAATTAGCTCCACCTGTTCATACATGGCTTGAATTGACCTCCATTGGCCAGTGATTGACTGATTTATCTTGGCCCACAAAATATTTTTTATTTCAATAAGGGTTTTGTCTAAAGCTAGCTCTTTCTCCAAGGCTTTAATTTTGTCATTCAAGGCCTTGGTTTCCCTGGTTTTTTCAGCTATTGTCATTTTAGACTTGTCATACTTTTCTTGAAGATTGGCCAATCTCTCTTTGGGCTCTTTTATCTCTGTAGCCTGAAGCTCAAGCTCCTTGACAACTTTCATAATTTCTTCCATGCTCATGCTTGATTCAGATGCTGTTGTAGTTGCTGCTGTTATTGTTGTTGATGTGGCTTCTGGGATTGCTACTGGCTGTGTAGGAGGAACGGGAACATTAGCTGGAACTGCTGGAGGTGGGTGGGCAGTTTCCTCTGCTTGCTTGCTCTGGCCTGCTTTTTCTAATTCTTCCTCCATCTGGATTACTCTTTGATTCATTTTCGTCAGCAAATCTAATGTATCTTCAGTTTCTTTCTCTTGTATTAACTCTGCAGTTTGAGGGTGTTCAGTAGGAGGCAACCTTAATCGCTTTCTCAATGCAGCAATATCATCATCCTTTTTCTACATGAGGGTCCTCACACCCTTAGGATCCTTAGGATCATGTCCTAGGTCAATAATAATGTCCTCCAATGTTTTAATTCTGTTGTCGTTAGCTGTGGAGGACATTCTTTCCAAATCTAACTGAATGTTAGTGTTCTTGAATGATTCTTTTAACTCATGAGCCAGTGTGGCCCTGTCTGCTAAAGTAGCATAGACCATCTCACTAGTCGGTTTATGTAGCTCAATTTGGTCCATGGGGTGGATGTCTTTGGCCATGACCTGTAAATTTGTCTTGACATAGTCTGCAGCTGTCTGAGGCTGCTGAACTTTGGGTTTGAAGTGGCTAAAAATCATTTTCTCTTCCTTGATATCATATGCTACCATCAATCTTTCCTGTTTGGTAGGTGTTGCTTTCAGGAAATGGTCATATAGTTGTATTCTTAGTAGCTCATTTTTAGCTTTGATCTCTTTTAAGCTGGATTTTCCACTAGCTGGTCTTTTGCTTTGTTGCGTGGAGGAAGACACCTCCATGGCATGCTGTCTGTCTAGCTCTTGTTGGAAAGAGCTAGTAGGTGTTTGTCAGCTTCCCTCTCTGTCTCTCCTTGGGCTTTCAAGGATCTCTTCACTGATTTCCTCCTCAAATGGAGAATCAACCCTCTGCCTCTTAAATTCAGGCTGCTGTGTAGATCCACTGGCAGGCGTTGAATCTTCTTTGTCACGTTTTCTGCCTCTTTCGTCATGGGCAAGAGTCTGTAAAACTGGCATTTGGGGTGCCTCTGTTCGCTGTGGAGGAGCCTGTTCTTGGGACTGCTCCTTTGAAGTAGCAGGCAGTTCTGTAGTCACTTGTTCTGTATCCATTGGCTCTTTGCCTTTTGTTGTACCTGTTGTTGATGAAGATGGTGCGTGGCCATGTTGTGCAGCTACAGCAGCTGATGTGTCCTCTCCAATTTGCTGTGGCCACTTGAATGTTACCTGCTCACAAGAATCTAAGTCAAGAGTTTTTTCAAGGTATTTAACATTTTGTTCCATAATTTCCTCCTGAGTGAATTCTTCAACTAAAGTGCCTTGTGCCCACGTGTCTTGATTAGAATAATTTTCAATGTGTGGGATTTTACAGTGTGTATAGGGTGTCAATCTATATTTGACTCTTCTGGCACTAATAAAGCCAAGTGGGTCATAAGGGACCCACCAGAAACTTCTCTTCAACATAAGTTGATCCTTCAGTATTAGGTCAGCATCTTGCCAACCTTCCTTCCTGTTCATGATAAAGGGGCCTAGGCGGTCTCTAAATTTTAGGCAAGCCTTCTTCTTGGTGCTGTGAAAATGAGTCAGATCTGAATTGATAATGTGCCTGTAGTATTCCAAGGCAAATAGCCTCATTGGTACATATCTTGGGAGCTTGTAAGGACAACGCTCACAACCATAAATTCTGATGACAGTGTGATCCTGGTATAGATACCAATCACCTAATTTGTAGCTCTTGGATAGCTGCAATATCTTCTACATTTTGTAAGATATTCTAGGAGGAGGAGCTTTCATTAAGAGGCAGGAGACTGGATAAAAAAATTGGTCAATAAACTCACAGTAAGAGTATGGAGAATGCTGGACTTGATGGAATACTGATGACCAGAGGACAACAGATCTTCTTTCTCCTTTTGAATCCAATTTCTTGATGGGAAATTGGAAGCTTTCAGACTGATAATATAAGAACAAATGGTAGATGTATGAGGAATATTTGAAGATTCCCTCCCTATTTAGCTTTGTGAACTGGTCATGCATTTTGTTTGCTATGAATTTGGCATAGTTATACTTGATAGAAGGAGGCTACCCTTGGCTGAATGAAGAAAACAGAACTAGCACAGTCTCATCCACATGTTCACTTATTCTGAAGCCTAACACATAGGATATCATATCTACTAGTAGCTTGCCAACCTCATTGAAATGGTCATATAGGAATGGAGGTGGCTCCTTAGGTTGGCAGTCTTCCTTCATAAATGTCTTAGCAATTCTTTCAATCTTGGGATCAAGGAAAGAGGATGCATCGTCCAGTAAGTGTTTCATGGAGAAAGGATATAGTAGCTGCGTTTGCTTGAAATTTAACATCTGGTTGATGGAGTCAGGAGTGATATAAAAAAGTATGCTCCCAGATGGAGACTTGACAACTCTCTGATTTGGTTCATAATTTGCAGCACAGAGGTGAATAATCTCCGGAAAAACATTGACAGAGGGGAGGAAATAATGTTTCAAATTGGACTCCCATATTCCATACATGTCAGAGTGGCTAAGAAAATTGTTTCTTAGCTGGCAATAGGTATGCAAATGGTTCCTGTTCCCAACTAGGTCTTGAATAAGATAATCATTGTCAGCCAGGGTCATTGCCTCAAGCTCTTTGTTTGGTGAATTGATGGGAGTGATGTCTAGAGCTGATGGAGTGGCCATTTTGAACTTTTTTGTGTTTGCACTTGGAGTGAAGATTAGTGAGAAAGCAGACTAAGAACAATCACTTTGAGTATTTACAAAGAAGCTGGTAAATGAGTTTGAACTGAGGCAGTAGTCTTCACTGTCTGTAGCTTATCATAAAAGAGGCTAATTCATAGAATTCAAGTAAGCTTTTCCTCTCTTTGATAATTTCAATGGGTTGATAGACTGTGTGGGTAAACTACTGGGGAAATAGGGATGATTGCTGAGCTGAATATGGGATTTTTACAGAGGATTATGGTAACAGGGGGCAATGCATGGCCATATGAAGCTTTCACCAGCAATATGAACCTTTAAACCATATTTTGACGGTGAAATTTGTAAGTGGGCGCGAGTTCACAGAGCGTTCTTCAGACAGAGCGTTGATTGGAGAATTTCGGGCAACATTCAAGTGCTTTAGCGTCTTTAGTTTGGTAATTTGCATAGATTTATGCAAATGAAATGGACAAAACGGTGAAACAGGGGAAAATAGGTACATTTGGGCAAATACCTGGTTTCAACGGAGCCAAGGGTGGACGAGCTGGTACAATGGCAAGCTATGGAGTTGAATTGCAGGTTGCAGCAGCTTGGCTGGTTGAGTCCGAACTTTGGGAGCGAAAACGGTCATGAGAGTGAATGAGAGCTTTTACAAATGGACTGATAGAAATGAAACAAAATGGTCGTTTGCGTGCTTTTTATGCAAAAATGACATTTTGGTGCTTTTACGGGGTGACGTCAGCATGACGTCATAGGCGGGTCATGGGTACGGATGGGTGTCGTGGCATCTGACGGGACGGTGACGTGGCAACGACACGGTGGCAGGGCGCAAGTGGAAAGGGGATGAGGTGGTGGTAATGTGGCAGAACAATGGCCGAACGGAGGTGACGTCATGGGGAGGTGTGGAGCTGACATGACAAGGGGGAGGCGGTTTCTGGTTTGTATCGCATTGCTTTTGCACAAAAGCGGTTTCGGAGGAGGGGGCTCCGCCACAGCCGAGAGGGCGATGCATGGTGGGATTACGATGGGAAAACTGCCCATCTCCCGGACGCTAACCCTTGGACTTTTTGGTTAGATCCCAAGGTCCTTGAGGGGATGTTAGTGAATGATTTCTGAGGGGATGAAAGGGGAGTTAGACATGCTTCCAAACCTTGCCATCAAATAGTGACTTGGTACTCCTGCTTCTAATGAGATGAGATTTCTTTGTTTAGGTCAAAACTGAAGATGATCTTGCTTTTGCAACCCCAGGCTACCTACCTAGCCTAATACACCTAGCATTTTTTGTTACTTCAGGAAGGGTGCACTTAGACTTGCAAACCCTGATTGCCTTTTTCTTTTTTAACTGCCCTCCTATCTAAAAACTACCCTTATTGCTTCCAAGGGCCTAGATTAGACAGTTGGGCACCTTCATTCTCTACCTAGCTAGTAACCTGCCAAGTTTAAACAATTTGGATAGATTTTCTTTCTCTATTTTCTAAAACAAGCAATTTAAACCTAGGGAGGCCAAGATTAAGCTGTTTGGCCCTCCCTTAACTGTGAAATTCTTCAAAAATGGAACTTTTGCAGCATGAAAAGGATGAACATTTTTGGCACTTCCACTGTCAATCATGAAAAATGAAACCTATTGGTATAGGATGCTAACAGTGGCTCCACTTGGAGATGGCCTTTCCATGTGAAAGGCTAAGAACAACAAGTCAGACTGTCTTATTTTTTCCTTGCTATATTTTAAAACTTCCTTGTGCTGGAGACCTTTGATTTGAATCTTTATAACCTAGTATGCAGTACCTTTGTAAGCTGATCTGTGTGAACTTACAGCTCTATTTGCCTTTTGGGTGCTTGTAAACATATTGAAATCTGCTTGAGCACTTCTTTGGAATTATTTCAAAAAAACAGAGATCTCAAATGGAGCTTTCTTTGATCTTTCCTTCAAAATTTGTTGCGTTTGGTTCCTTATCTAACTGCTGTAAATAAAAATGCTGAAAATACATATATTTATGTATAATATTTAGTTGTGTTATGCTCATCAAAGGGGATAAAAATAATGTTTGAGCATTCTCCCATTGACCAGGCCTTCTTCAGTATATGTGCCATCCAAAATCTTCAAAAAATAAGTGTTGTAACCTTGTACCGCTTGGATCACAAATGGTCATTTCCAAAGAAAATCAAATTTCCCATGTTTCCCTTTATCTTCCCTCCTGGAGTCCCATTTCAACACTTTGTTTCCTATAAAAAAGTCTTCAGCTTTTGTTCTTTTATCAAAGATCTTTTTGAGTTTATCTTGTAACACTTGAGCTCTGTGGTAAACTTGTTCTCTTGTTTGCTGCAAATAGATGGTTTGGTTTATCCTCCTTTGGATATTATTGGGCTCAACCTAAATCTCTTGCAACAGCTTGATAACAGGGATTGCCAAAAAACAAGGGAAATTGTCCTCCATGCCATAGACTAACTCATATGGGCTCATCCCAATGGATCTCTTGGTTGTCAATCTATCAGCCCATAGTGCATTTGTGAGCTTTTTGTGCCAATTCTTTTTATTTTCCTCTAAGACTTTCTTGATGATATTGATTAGGCTTTTGTTGGATGACTCGGCTAGGCCATTACCTTGAGGGTAATAGGCTGTGGAGTGACCTAAGGTGATGTGAAATTTATGGCAAAAATTGATCATTCTCTTGGATTTGAAGGCAACAACGTTGTCTGTGATAATTTTTTCAGGGCAGCCAAATCTGGACAGAATATTGTTTTCAAGGAATTGGATAATGGTGGAGTCATTGGCTTGCCTACATGGGATGGCTTCAATCCACTTGGTAAAATAGTCTGTGGATGTTAGAATCCACTTATGCTGGCCTGAGGATGATGGGTGGATTTCTCCAATGAAGTCAAGACCCCATTGTTGAGAAGGCTTCTCGGATGAAATGGGCTTAAGGGGCAAGGGCAGAAGCTTTCTTTTTCCTTCAAAGACTTGGCATTTGTGGCATGAAACCGCAAACTTTTTGACATCTGCGAATAATGAGGGCAAATAGAAACCAACCCTTAATATCTTATAAGTAGTGGATTTCCAATATAGATTCCCTCCACAATCCCCTACATGGAATTCTTTCATAACAGTGTTAGTTTCATTTACATTTAAACAGTTCAACAAAATTCCTTCATGATTTTTCGAAAATAGGGCACCATCTAAGACACAAAAATTTGATGCTTTCATTTTTAAAAATCTCTTTTTGGTTCTGGACAACCCTGGGGGAGCACACAGGTTTAACAATATAAACAAATATCAGCATACCATGGGGATTGCAAAAAAGCTTCACTGATCTGTGGAGTCGCCAGCTACTTTTCATTGTCCAATTCATTTATATCTAAGGCTTGAAAATTGGTTTCAGACATCAATTTGGCTAAACCTTGTCCCTTTATGAGCTTGGTGGGTTTTATCTCAATGTCATACTCAAGGATATTTGCAATCCATTTTCCTCTTTTGCCTTCTAATCTCTCCTGAGTTAATATGTCTTTTACAACAACACTTGGCACATAAGCAATCACATGGGTATATAAAATATAAAATCTAAAGTCTTTGATGGCCTTCACCAGAGCATAGGCCTGCTTTTCCATGATTTGATACTTCAGGGGCGCATCCCTAAGGGCTCAGCTGAAAAAAGCAATGGGCTTTTCATTTCCTTGGTCATCCTTTTGTAAAAGAACAACAACTATGGAATGTTAAGATGCAAATGAAAAAATGATGAAATCCTTATCAAATTGTGGAATTGTGACGACTGGTGCTTGTGTTAATGCAGTTTTTATGCCTTCAAAGGCTTTCTTGGCTTCTAAAGTCCATTTTACCTTGGAATATTTCTTGAGAATATTGCTTAGCAACCTTATCAGCTCAGCCAAGTTTGGGATAAATCTCCTTAGGAAATTGATCTTTCCCAAGAAAGCTTGCAATTCTTTGATGTTTCTTGGATAAGGGATTTGTAGAATGGCTTGAATCCTTTCGGGATCAATTCTAATCCGATATTTAGAAATGATATGGCCAAGAAGTTTACCTTCTTCTAGACCAAACAGGGATTTCTTAGGGTTTAAAGATATGCCATACTTCCTACAGGTTAGGAATATTTGCCTTAGGTGCTTTAGGTGCTCTTGATCATATTTTGAGAAAGGGGTAAGGTCATCAAGGTAGACAACCAGGAAATCATGGATTTCCTTGGCAAAAGCAATGTCCATGGCCCTTTGAAAGGTTGCACCTGCATTTTTGAGTCCAAAAGGCATTTTGACATATTTGAAGGTTCCCCAGGGTGTTGTAAAGGCTGTATTGTCTTGGTCATCCGGGTGAACTAATATCTGATTGAAACCTAAGAAGCCATCAAGCAATGAAATTCTTGAGGACCCGACTACTCTTTGTAGAATATGGTCCATTTTAGGCAAAGGATAGTGGTCTTTTAGAGAGACTTGTTTTAAGTTTCTTAGGTCTACACATAGTCTGATCTCACCTGATTTTTTCCTTGTGGGAACCAGATTGGATACCCATTCAGAAAATCTGATGGGTGCTACAGTACCTGCTTCAAACATTTTCTTCACTTCCTTTTCAATGAGGGGAAGAAGCATAGGGTTAATTCTTCTAATTTTCTGCTTAAATGGTTTTTGGTTTGGTTTTAAGGGAATAGTATGTTGAATAACTAAGGTGTCATAGGACTTTAAGTCCTCATAACTCCAAGCAAATGCATCTTGGAACTCTTTGAACAAATCCACATACTTTGTTTTTTGATCAGGTGGCAGATTTTTGGACAATTTAATGACTTTGGGCTTCTCTGCTGTCCCAATATTGCAGTCTTCAATTGTAGCATTTAAGGGTTTCATTTTTGGCTTTTTGGGGATGTCATTTGCATCAAACATGTCTTCTAATGGAGTTAGGCCAAGAGGCAAAAAGTTTTCTTTTAAATCAATGATTTCGGCCTCTGTTTTGGCTATTTCCTCCAAATGCATCTGTTTCAGCTCTTCTATGTTTTTCTGGTCAAAGATAGTTGGGCACAATATCTGTTTTGCTGCTTCAGCTGTTGGAGTTTGCTGAATTTGGATTACTGTTTGTTCTTGTTGGTCATCCATAACATCATCGTCTATATTTATGCCTGAAAACTCCCCCTGTAAGGTGAGGAAATTATTAATTTGTGCATCATTTTCAAACACTTGCCAGTCTTTGATATTGTTAGGGACAGCCAGCCTGTGCTTTATCTCAGCAGTGAAATGGCGATTGGGCTCAAAAGGCAACTTGCAGGTGCTAGCAAAGGTTGCTAGGCTATGCGCATGTATGTTATGGTCTCTGGAAATCTTAGCAAGCTGGAATTCGGTGAAGGAATTGAGTATGTCTGTGGCAGCAGACCTATAAGCTCTTAACCTATTGTCATTGGTGACAAAGTTTCCTTTCACCTGTTGTATGATCAGGTCAGAGTCTCCTAGAATTGAGACTTTTGTGGCTCCCCAAGATTTGATCAGTTTAAGGCCTAAGAGGAGGGCTTCGTATTTTGCCATATTGTTGGTACATCTGAAATTCAGTCTATAGGCATGACCCTCTGCATGGTTGTTATGTGTATCGTGAATCCACACTCCTACCCCTGCTACTAACTTATTAACTGAACCATCAAACTCTAAATACCATGTGATTTCTTGCTTGTGGCCAATATCAAGAGTTTCAGTCATTTTAGGATTGGGTGGACCTAAGTTTTGTGTTTGAGGAATTTGTACTTGTATACTAGTTGTACTGTTTGTTTTGGCACTTTCATGAATATGGGCAACAAATTGTTCATTCATGCTTATCTCCTGTTCTAAAGCCAAAGGCTTATTATCAGTTGGAGGAGATATTTCATCATTAAATAAAATAAAAGAGTCCATATCAGAATGGATTGAGTAAATGGGGAAGTTTTGAGGCTTTTCATCACTACTCACCACATATTTCATCAAAGTTTCTCTGTACAGTCTCTTTGGCTGCCCAAAGACTGAAATAGTGGCATAGGACATGTCTAATTGCAAAGATCCTTGGAGTTTGGCCCCCCAAGATCTTGATAACAACATGCCATACTTTGGTGTAATGTCAGCTACCACCACATCCATCAAGATTGTTTTGTTTGGGTACTGGACTAAAGAGACACACAAATCTTTGATTAGGCCTAAACACTTGACCTGACTAGAATCAAATCAGAATAAGTCTTTATATGGTGTTGTGATATCCAAGTTTAGCTTCTCCATTACGGATTTTGGCATTAGCTTGTGTGAAGCTCCTGAATCAAACATTGCATTGTGTAAGACTTTATCATGGATACGTAGACTGACATAAAAGGGTAGAACACCTCCATTTACTATTTTTCCATCGACTTCTAGACCAAAAAGTAACTTAGGTGTATTATCTAAGACATTAACATCGTCCCTATTCTCTGGTATTTGCAGCAACCTTTTGATTTGCTGTTTGTATGCATCATGTTTAGAAAGCTCAAAGAGAGGGATAGATATTTTTAACTTGGCTATTTCAGCCTCTAAATCAAATGGTTTTTCTGATTGGGTTTTAGTATTGTAACTGGCAGATTTTCCTTTTTCAACTGTGTTTTCAGCAATTTTCTCTTGATTATCAGTGTTGTCCTGGAGTATTTCTGTTTTGGAAGCGTTTTGAGGGGTGTTGTTTGAATTATCTTTTAAGGAAGATGATACTAATGGCTGTTTGTATGAGGGGTGTATCTCTGTTATATCCTCTACTGTCACTTCCTTTGGACTTTGGCCTTTTCCATCAGCAGGTTCTATTAAGGCAGCTTTTTCCTTTATTTTCTTTGGCTGTTTAGTATCCTTTGTTTTGACAGGTTCTGGCACCTCTATGGTCCTACTTCTCAACTTGTATTTCTTGTGAACTTCATATACAACTGCATCATAACCTTCTCTAAAGTCAAATGACTCGCCAGATTTGGTTTGAAATTGTTTAAATTCTTGGGCTTCTTGATCATCTTGAGTTAGAAAGACCTGCTGTTCACTATCTAGACCCACTAGGTTGATGTGGGGGTCCTCTGTTGGTTCACTATAGGTTGAGACCTCTGCATAATTTTCTTGAAATGGAGGTTTGATATTCTGATCAGGACCAGTCCTTCCAGCATTTTGGTTCATATTTTTTCTAAAATTAGGATTCCTGGCTATATTGCTTGTTTGACCTTCCCATGATGATTTTCTTTCAATGGCTTCAACTCTATCTCCTAATCTGTCCATACCTTTGATGATTGCATCTAATTTTTTCTCAAATGCTGAAGGTTCTTCTTTGAATGTTGTTCTTCTTTCTGTTCTCGCTCGATTTCGTTTGGCAATCAAGTTTGCTTCTACACTAACAACTATATTCTGCATGTCTGCTAGGTTTAATCGGGCTCTTTCTCTCAATTGATATGCCATGTGTGATTCAAATCCTTTAGGGAATTTGATTAAGGCCAAGTCAGGTGGGGGTCTAAGGTTTTGTGGTATGGCATTGTATGTATTGTTAAATCTAGCGCAATAATCTTGAACAGTCTCTTGTGGACCCCTTTTTAAATTGTCATACTCAATTAATATATGTAAAGGGTCTTTCTTCTTTTCCCACCTGTTTAAGAAGACTTGATATAGGGCCTCGGGATCAGCTATAGAATTTGCAGTAAGAGACCTAAACTAGGTCCTTACATCACCAGTTAGACTTTGAACAAAGATCTTCATCCTTACTCCATCATCATTAATTTCATAGTTTTCAAAATAGTCTTGCATCTTCTTGGTGTGCATTTGGGCTGTATAGGAACCAACACCATCAAAATAAGTAATATTACTTTGATAATCCTGAGGCATAGCCCCTAGATTTGCAGGTAATTGTAAGGGAGCATATCTATTGGCCATATTTGCAGGAACAAATGGGACAACAAGAAGAAATGGAACAGCTGGAACGGTAGCAACAACAATGGTACTGGGAGTAGTATGTGCAGTAAATGGAAGAGTGGAAGAGGTTCTTGGAGAGATGGATGATGAACTTGGTGAAACCGGGTTTGAATGAAATAAAACTTTGACAGGGGTTGGAACACAGCTTGGCTGAACTGTTTCAGGACTAGAATCAGCAAAGTGTTCTTGTTGCTCTTGTTTCCTAAGGATCTTAGGAATTAGATTGGGATTTTCAAAAAGAGCTGGAGGATCTGGGTCAGGATTTGACCTTGTGCAACGAGTTTTCTTCTTTGCAGCTAGCTTCTAGATTTGACTATGTTGAAACAAGGCAATTGATTTGTCCCCAGTGGAGTCGCCAATATGTTATCACTCAGGTTGTTCCCTTTGACTCCTAAGGGAATATGGCCGAGGTAACCACAAACCAAGCTTTGGACTACAGGTCCTAGCCTACCTGCAATCAGAGAGGGCTCTCTCTTTAGGATTTAGCTTTGTTTGAAGGATTTTAGGCTAGTTATGGAGTTCTTTGTGTTTTGTTTAAGTTTTGGTGAGATGGTTGATTTATTCAAGCAGAGTTGGCATGTAGAGTATAAGAGTTTCAAACCATTGGGCATGGAGTCATGAAGTAAGGCTGCTGGTGTGCTTTCTTGGTCACAAGGGGACTATAAAGCAGGGTAACTATACATGAAACAACATTTAGGATAAATAAGAATGGAATGACGGCTAAGGAATGAGAAGCAATTAAGAAACTCTCTTTCAAATTTAACAGAGGGAAGGTGAATGAGATCTATCTAGGAGCAGTCAAGAATTCCTAGATAACTATCATACATGTGTGAATTAGGGGAAATATGAGCCAAAATGAATTCATATTTATAGCTAATTTAGAGGAAAACATATAGAAACAACAGAATTTGAGCATAGAGTGCAATTAAGCAAAGTCTAGGTTATTGATTCTTCTTGTTATTTGGATAATGATACGATAACGGTTAAACATATATATAATGAAATAGAACGAAGAAACACTTATTGTTCCATGTAGCAGCACAAGAATTCGATAGTCACTCTTTAACCATTTGAACACAACAGACAGTCATTCCTCCAATCTTTTCAACAGTCTTTGATTAAAGAAATTCTCAGATATACAGTGTGAGTCTCTCATGAAGTGAATTCATCAACCAACCCCAAATACATTCTATGAGGAGATATATATACAAAAAGGAGATACAAAATATCTAGAGGATGAGTTATTAACTCATAAATTCTTTCACCAACTCATGCGGTTGGTGAAGAAGTAAATGCCGAAGTAAATACAAAAGTAACAACTGTTCTTTTCTTTCAGAAAATGTTGATTTTTGAGTCCATTTGATCGGCTGAGGCTGTGTCTTCAAAATCCACGCTTCTATGGCTTGCTGTTCTAGCTCTTTTCTTTGTCATTGATTTGACACACTCCGCCTGTTCTTTCTTGCGCTTTATCCGGTGCTTACTATTGACCTATAGCTGACATGGAATTTGAAAATTGAAAAAGGAGCCAAAGACTGATGTCACCTAGGTAAAATGGCCAGCATTGCTTGCCACCAATCTTCAGGAGGAAGCTAATGCCTTTGTATCTTGATGAGTGTCTCATCCGCTTCTGTATACTTGTAATAATTAGGAGGCATCTCAAATAGGTGGTTAACTTCATGCTCCATATAAAATAAGTTTTCCAGCTTATCATAGAGAGTCTGTCCTGTAGGAGGTCCTGCTTGTGCTGAAGAACTTGATGAAGCAGTAAGCTGATTTGTGACATAATTATTGAGCCTAGTTGCATATTGGTCATGTGTCAATAACCTTCCAGAGCTGGTTAATAAGCTGGGCAATCCTCTAGTCTGCAGTGCTGCAAGCTTTATTTCAAAATTATCTACATCCTTTTGGATTTCCCGACATCTTGCTTCTAGAGTTTGAATAAGACTTCTTAAAGTCAACACTTTCTTGGCTTTCAGTATGGCATCTGTTCTGTTCATAATCTGTAATGCTGCCAATTCTTCCCTAGTCTGATGATTTAAGAAGTTGATCATTTTGTTGGCTTGCTCAGGCATGTTTCCCAATGCTGTTTTGGCTCTCTGAGTTTCAAACTGGGCTTTGCCAATTAGCTCCACCTGTTCATACATGGCTTGAAGTGACCTCCATTGGCTAGTGATTGACTGATTTATCTTGGCCCACAAAATCTTTTTTTATTTCAATAAGGGTTTTGTCTAAAGCTAGCTCTTTCTCCAAGGCTTTAATTTTGTCATTCAAGGCCTTGGTTTCCCTGGTTTTTTCAGCTATTGTCATTTTAGACTTGTCATACTTTTCTTGAAGATTGGCCAATCTCTCTTTGGCCTCTTTTATCTCTGTAGCCTGAAGCTCAAGCTCCTTGAAAGCTTTCACCATTTCTTCCATGCTCATGCTTGATTCAGATGCTGTTGTAGTTGCTGCTGCTGTTGTTGCTGATGTGGCTTCTGGGATTGCTATTGGCTGTGTAGGAGGAACAAGAACATTAGCTGGAACTGCTGGAGGTGGGTGGGCGGTTGCCTCTGCTTGCCTGCTCTGGCCTGCTTGTTCTAATTCTTCCTCCATCTGGATTACTCTTTGATTCATTTTCATCAACAAATCTAATGTATCTTTAGTTTATTTCTCTTGTATTAACTTTGCAGTTTGAGGGTGTTCAGTAGGAGGCAACCTCAATCGCTTTCTCAATGTAGCAATATCATCATCCTTTTTCTTCATGAGGGCCCTCACACCCTTAGGATCCTTAGGATCATGTCCTAGGTCAATAATAATGGCCTCCAATGTTTTAATTCTGTTGTCTTTAGCTGTGGAGGACATTCTTTCCAAATCTAATTGAATGTTAGTGTTCTTTAATGATTCTTTTAACTCATGAGCCAGTGTGGCCCTGTCTGCTAAAGTAGCATAGACCATCTCACCAGTCGGTTTATGTAGCTCAATTTTGTCCATGGGGTGGATGTCTTTGGCCATGACCTGTAAATTTATCTTGACATAGTCTGCAGTTGTCTGAGGCTGCTGAACTTTGGGTTTGAAGTGGCTAAAAATCATTTTCTCTTCCTTGATATCATATGCTGCCATCAATATTTCCTGTTTGGTAGGTGTTGCTTTCAGGAAATGGTCATATAGTTGTATTCTTAGTAGCTCATTTTTAGCATTGATCTCTCTTAAGCTGGCTTTGCCACTAGCTGGTCTTTTGCTTTGTTGTGTGGAGGAAGACACCTTCATGGCATGCTGTCTGTCTAGCTCTTGTTGGAAAGAGCTAGTAGGTGTTTGTCGGCTTCCCTCTCTGTCTCTCCTTGGGCTTTCAAGGATCTCTTCACTGATTTCCTCCTCAAATGGAGAATCAACCCTCTGCCTCTTAAATTCAGGCTGCTGTGTAGATCCACTGGCAGGTGTGGAATCTTCTCTGTCACGTTTTCTGCCTCTTTCCTCATGGGCAAGAGTCTATAAAACTGACATTTGGGGTGCCTCTGTTTGCTGTGGAGGAGCCTGTTCTTGGGACTGCTCCTTTGAAGTAGCAGGCAGTTCTGTAGTCACCTGTTTTGTATCCATTGGCTCTTTGCCTTTTGTTGTACCTATTGTTGATGAAGATGGTTCTTGGCCGTGTTGTGCAGCTGCAGCAGCTGATGTTCCCTCTCCAATTTGCTATGGCCACTTGAATGTTACCTGCTCACAAGAATATAAGTCAAGAGTTTTTTCAAGGTCTTTAACATTTTTTTCCATAATTTCCTCCTGAGTGAATTCTTCAACTAAAGTGCCTTGTTCCCACGCATCTTGATTAGCATAATTTTCAATGTGTGGGATTTTACAGTGTGTATAGGGTGTCAATCTATATTTGACTATTCTGGCACTAATAAAGCCAAGTGGGTCATAAGGGACCCACCAGAAACTTCTCTTCAACATAAGTTGATCCCTCAGTATTAGGTCAGCATCTTGCCAACCTTCCTTCCTGTTCATGATAAAGGGGCCTAGGCGGTCTCTAAATTTCAGGCGAGCCTTCTTCTTGGTGCTGTGAAAATGAGTGAGATATAAATTGATAATGTGCTTGTAGTATTCCAAGGCAAATAGCCTCATTGGTACATATCTTGGGAGCCTGTAAGGACAAAGCTCACAACCATAAATTTTGGTGACAGTGTGATCCTGGTATAGATACCAATCACCTAATTTGTAGCTCTTGGATAGCTACAATATCTTCTGCATTATGTAAGATATTCTAGGAGGAGGAGCTTTCATTAAGAGGCAGGAGACTGGATAAACAAGCTGGTCAATAAAATCACAGTAAGAGTATGGAGAATGTTGGACTTGATGGAATACTGATGACCAGAGGACAACATATCTTCTTTCTCCTTTTTGAATCCAATTTCTTGATGGGAAACTGGAAGCTTTCAGACTGATAATATAAGAACAAATGGTAGATGTATGAGGAATATTTGAATATTCCCTCCCTATTTAGCTTTGTGAGTTGGTCATGCATTTTGTTTGCTATGAACTTGGCATAGTTATACTTGATAGAAGGAGGCTGCCCTTGGTTGAATGAAGACAACATAACCAACACTGTCTCATCCACATGTTCACTTGTTCTGAAGCCTAACACATAGGATATCATATCTACTAGTAGCTTGCTAACCTCATTGAAATGGTCATATAGGAATGGAGGTGGCTCCTTATGTTGGCAGTCTATGTTCATAAATGTCTTAGCAATTCTTTCAATCTTGGGATCAAGGAAAGAGGATGCATCGTCCAGTAAGTGCTTCATGGAGAAAGGATATATTAGCTGCGTTTGCTTGAAATTTAACATCTGGTTGATGGAGTCAGGAGTGATATAAAAAGGTATGCTCCCAGATGGAGACTTGACAGCTCTCTGATTTGGTTCAACAGGGAAACAAGGATGATTTCTGAGCTGAATATGGGATTTTTACAGAGCATTATGGTAACAGGGGGCAATGCACGGCCATACAAAGCTTTCGCCAGCAATATGAACCTTTAAAACATATTTTGACGGTGAAATTTGTAAGTGGGCGCGGGTTCACAGAGCATTCTTCAGACAGAGCGTTGATTGGAGAAATTTCGGGCATCATTCAGGTGCTTTAGCATCTTTAGTTTGGTAATTTGCAGAGTTTTATGCAAATGAAATGGAAAAAATGGTGAAATAGGGGCAAATAGGTAAATTTGGGCAAATGCCTGGTTTCAATGGTGCCAAGGGTGGACGAGCTAGTACAATGGCAAGCTATGGAGTTGAATTGAAGGTTTCGGCAGCTTGGCTGGTCAAGTCCGAGCTTTGGGAGCGAAAACGGTCATGAGAGTGAATGAGAGCTTTTACAAATGGACTGATAGAAATGAAACAAAACGGCCATTTGCGTGATTTTTATGCAAAAATGACATTTTGGTGCTTTTACGGGGTGACGTCATAGGCGGGTCCTGGGTATGGATGGGTGTCGTGGCATCTGATGGGATGGTGACATGGCAACGACAGGGTGGCAGAGCGCAAGCAGAAAGGGGATGAGGTGGCGGTAATGTGGCAGAACAATGGCGAAATGGAGGTGACATCATGGGGAGGCATGGAGCTGATGTCACAAGGGGGATGTGGTTTCTGGTTTGTATCGCACCGCTTTTGCACAGAAGTGGTTTCAGAGGAGGGGGCTCCGCCACAGCCGGGAGGGTGACGCGTGGTGGGAGTACGACGGGAAAACCGCCCATCTCTCGAATGCTAACCCTCGGCACATCGGGGTAGGAAAAGACCTGCCCACCATAGATCTGGGGCGCTGGGCATCGGACGACTGACGAGACAGGTAAGGCGACAGAGGGTTAGGGATGGGGCCTGCGTGATATGTAATTTTTGTTTAATCACGCGGCGGGGGGTAAACATTAGAAATGTCGGTTTATGGGGTTAGGGTTAAAGGGAAATGGTTGTTAGCTTAACCAGAGGTCAAACTAACTCCAGATTAGAACACGGAAGGGTTAACAGTAGCCCCAGATGGACTATTATTTCCCTGACTTAGGAAATATGGCTATAGTGCCAAGGGGTAGGGATATATATATATATATATATTTTGGGATTTTACATAGTTTTAATAGCAAATAGGGATGGGAAAGCAGTTAGGGAGCTATATAGTAGAATTAGAAGTTAATATGACTTGGTGGAGTTGGAATGTAAGGAGATGATGCCAAGTTCTAGATCTGGAACTTAAACATGTGATTTTAATGGGACATGGAGAAATGATGTTACACAAGAAATGTGACTTCTTTTCAGTAAGTCAACTTCAGATGTCAACTTGGTTCTTTACAAGAATAGCGTGAAAATGGACTTTTTGGTTAGATCCCAAGGTCCTTGAGGGGATGTTAGTGAATGATTTCTGAGGGGATGAAGGGGGAGTTAGACATGCTTCCAAACCTTGCCATCAAATAGTGCCTTGGTACTCCTACTTCTAATGAGATGAGCTTTCTTTGTTTAGGTCAAAACTGAAGATGATCTTGCTTCTGCAACCCCAGGCTACCTATCCAGCCTAATACACCTAGCATTTTTTGTTACTTTAGGAAGGGTGCACTTAGACTTGCAAACCCTGATTGCCTTTTTCTTTTTTAACTGCCCTCCTATCTAAAAACTACCCTTATTGCTTCCAAGGGCCTAGATTAGATAGTTGGGCACCTTTATTCTCTACCTAGCTAGTAACCTGCCAAGTTTAAATAGTTTGGACAGATTTTCTTTCTCTATTTTCTAAAACAAGAAATTTAAACCTAGGGAGGCGAAGATTAAGCTGTTTGGCCCTCCCTTAACTATGAAATTCTTCAAAAATGGAACTTTTGCAGCATGAAAAGGATGAACATTTTTGGCATTTCCACTTTCAATCATGAAAAATGAAACCGATTGGTATAGGATGCTAACAGACTCCTTTCTAGGATCAATATTGCATGAGTTATCTCATTCCGCATACAAAAAGTATTAAAAAACAAACATAAAAATAAGAAATAAGATAAGAAAATTGTATAAATAATGAAGCCAACATCACCCCCTAGCTTACCTTTTTGCATGACCTCATGCAAATAAGTGATTGACATGAAGAAAAGTTAAGGAATAGGCTGGGGGAGGTTCTTCTCCTACATGCCGAAATCTGTTCCTACTCCAAATTTCTTGAAAAGCAACATACTTACCTACATCCGTCAAGTCATACTCAGATTTGTAGTAGCATTGAGGGCATCATATTATGGGGCATCTGTTTCTACACCCCATCCAACTAGGACCTTCTTCCAATACTAGACGAGCATAATCAAGTGCCCTGCTCATAGCATGTTGGAAATTTCGAAAGCCAAAAGGTTCTCTGGTTCCAGATGATGCATGCCACCTCTTCCTAGCTCCTCGAAGTGCTTCAACCTTGATGTCTAATAGATATAATAGTCCCACTTGTAGAACATCATTGTGGATGGGTGCAAAGGCATAAAAAACCCTAAACTGTTCAACAAACTTTCTATGATGGATAAGTGTGCGCACACGGCTCTGTGGCTTTCCTTACGGCTCTGTGGCTTTCCTCTAACCCAGAGGTCTAGGCCAAGCTCTCTTCTTTGAAATGTATTATAAGATTTATCCCACTTTATATGATTCCAAGAGAATGATATAAAAGCTTGAAATTGCACATCCCCTATGAAAGGAACATGATTCTCATTCACTCGCTCTTCTAAGCAAATGTTGTGCATGTACAACTCACCTAATAAGTACCTTGTGTTCTCATCCTACTTATCAAAAGAGGTAACAAAGTCCAAAACATTGCCGAATTCATATGGCTCTCTAAACCGTATGGTTTTGACTTTAAGCAATAAATATCATTCTAACAGAAATAAAGCATGATTTGGGGCCGAAGATCTATAGTACGGAATATCAGAATATATAGAACATATTTTCTTTATTTGTCCCATAGCCTTTTCAAAATGATCCTTTAGAATCTGAATCCTTTTATCAGCTACTCTAAGCTCGGCATAAGTCTCGTCCTCCGTGGTCGACAATGCCTTAAAATTTTGAAGTAGCTCTTGGTGCTCCTTTTGAGGTACTACCTCTTTCTAGTATTGAGCTATAATTTCTTGTTGTCCCTCCATTGTTTTGTTTAAAACTTGGATGGTGGTTTCTATAATTAATGGGGTATATGGAGGTACATGTTCTATCTGTGCTTCTCTCACAATGAAAATTGGTGAATCTGTTTGGGTCCCTGCTTTAGTAGTCTAAACATCAATTATTATTGGGTCCAACTCAGTTTGAGTTCCCAAAGTAGAAGTAACAACAAAGTCTGCAAATTCAATTTGAGTCTCGTTTTCCTGGACTTCTCCTATCTTGTCATTTTTCTTATCATGACACCTTCGAGGATTAGTGTCCCGCAACCATTTCTTCAATTTTCACACCTTCCTTTGTAGCTTCCTATTTTCCTTTCTTAACAACTCAATTTCTTTGTTGGTCTTGTTGTTCCTTTTAACCTTTAGGTCTTTGCTAATATTTTGTGTAATTTTTTTGGCCAGAGTAACTGGGGAAGAGGAAATAAGGGTTATGGCCTAAGGTCCTTCAACTATCATTTTTTGGGTGGACTCAACTATAACATTGATTAATTCCACATGATCTCTGTCACCTTGAGGTTTAGTTGGAAAATTGACTTCTTGTTCCATGTTTTCCAAAGGAAATTATAAATCTACTTCTTCAGGGGAAGGGGGTTAATAGACAGTCGAAATGAAGTCTGTAGAATGTTCTTGGGGAAAAACATTTCCAGTTTCTCCCAAGGATTATAAAATAATGATAATAGTAGAGTTAGGAGGATAGGTTGGAAAATTAGGCGATGTCTTCTGTTCATAAGGATTTTCTGAACAATTTGCAACTTCTTTTAAATTCACAAACTTCATAAAGTTCTCCAATCCTTCCAGAGTTTAGACTACCTCTATTTCTTGCTCTTGAGGGGAATCCTTTTGATGGCTCTCCTGTTGTGTTCCTTCTTTGTCAATAAATTCTCATGGCCCACTTTCTTCCAGTAGCTGTTTAAAGGAGTTTATAGAATTTTGTGATTTAGCCAACCTAAATGATCTTCTTCTTTTTCTAGGTAGGGAAGCCAAGAGAGAATCCATTTTTTTCTCTGCCCTGGTTAATTGCTGAGGGACTGGGTTTTGTGATGTTACCTGTGAGGTACCTTCCATTGTGGGATTTTCATTTTGATTGGCCTCTTCAATCATCTCTGGGTCCTCATTGTTAAGTGGGGTATTTCCAAAATCTTCAATGGATGCTTCATTTCCTAGTGGAGCCTAAGGGTTTCCTAAGAACTCTTCCCAACTCAATTGTGCTTGATTCAATCCTATGAGAACTTTATTTTTATGAGCCTGTAGTGACTTACAACTGAGGTTTGGTCCTTAGATATTTTGAGTCTTATATCAATTTCATGTAATAATGAATTAGAAAATAAGGAAGGTTTAGGATTACCTTTTTTCTAAACGCTGCCATTAATTTCAAATGTCGCATCTTACCACGTCATATTTTCCATCGTAGGTGATGTACCTTTGGAAGATGCCCACTAATTACCTCCATGGCTTTGGCAATAAGGTAAGATTGTACCATTTTCCTTTCCTGACCTATTCCTCTCTAGGGTTCACAAATAAGAACATTGCGCTCTGTAGCATAGTATGCATTTCGAACCACCTCTATCCTTATGTGGAAAGGCCTATCATTTTTTCCAAGACTTCTTCATTTACATGTATTTTTCTGCCCTTTACCACTGTTACCCCATTTCTCGAATTCCTTGTAAATTCCAAGATGACTTCATTATCAAAACCTCATAGTCTCATAAAATAGTTTGACCACCCTACATGATCCAGGATATTGTGCGCTTGCTCAGAGACCCGCAACTAGGGAGGTTCACTATGCACTGAATGTCCACCCATTTCTGTTGTTCCATAGGGAGCAATTTGGAGCTAGAAACAACAAAGTTTAGAAAATACAGAGATGCACAGAGTGGAGAACCATAGCATGCAATGATATTTGAAAAAAAGAGAGCCTCAAATTGTATATTTAGCCTTTCAACCCCCCTGATGAAGTTAGAGGTTGCATACGACTATTCATCATGCATTTGATACCTTAGTACGGTTGACATGAATAATGGATAAGGGTGTATTAATTAGACATAATGAAGCGATCATCAAAAATATAAATAATGGGTGAGGTGTATGACGTAATCGTTGGATGCATTAATCGTAAAGCATATTGAAAGGACTAGATATTATGACACCTGAAGCATTAAAACAGAGTAAAAGCATGCAAAGATATTTTAAACGTGAAAAATGGATAAGACAATATGCGCCAAAAGATTACCCTTAGATACAAACAATTTTTTTTTTTTTTTTAAATAGACTTAGCGGTTCTTCAAAAATATTGCATCCCCAATATGTAAAAGTTAAAATTAATTATTTATGAATACTTATCATCACCATTTTTCAAGGAAAATTTTAATAAATTTCCATGGTAATCCAACGATTTTCCACTATTAGTGCTAAGGGAAGGAAAAATAGCTAACTTTTAGATTGGTAATTTCAAATGTGCTTCAATACCATAGGCATGTTATTTGTTGCCAGCATGCGGCCATACCCTCGATAGGGTTTCCTTTTTAACCAATTGATGTGCTAGTGTCCCATTTTACTAAAAAAAATTCATAACTTTTTATTTTTTCGATTTTCGACAAAAGGTCTATGTTCTGGTGTGGTGACCAGTTGATAACATTTCCATTCACCAAAGCTAATGAGACAAACAAGTGGGCTCGTGATGAGACCTCTTGTCCTTCGAACTAATGGTTGAAGGACATTACCCTGGCTTGGTGAGCAGAGTGGTAATGTTGCCCCATTAAGTCTTATGATCATGGTAGGACGACTCGTGATGAGACCTCCCATTCTTTGTTCAATTCCTTTCTTTCTTATTTATTTATTATTTTATTTTCGTTTTTTTATGAAAAAATATTAGTAAATGGGGTGGCTTATCATCTCCTTAATATTTAGAGATTGTGTAAAAAGTATTGTAATAATCACCCTCTTAGCTCGCCATTTTTCTTCCTAAGATTTAATTTTAAAGGAGATCGAAGGACCATGAGAAATTAAAATGAAGAAAAATTCCTTTAGTGGTGATTTAAGGAATGCATTATAAATGTCTCTATGTATCTACAATATTAGGGTTGTTAAAAGTTTTAAGAGGTTTAAAATTCCAATAAAATTCCTTATAAAACATTCTCTTATGGTAATCACTTGAGCGAACTAATTGTCTCACCATTATATCAAAGAGAAGTTTCAATAAAAACAATCCAAAAAGGATAACTATGTCTAAAACAACTGTGGCTTAGGAAACAATAATCGTGACTAAGGAAACAACAACCACGACCAAGGAAACAACAACTGTGACCAAGGGAAAAACAACTGTGACTAAGGGAACAACAACTGTGACTAAGGAAACACCAACTACGACCAAGGGAATAACAAATGAGACTATGGGAACAACAACTGTGAATAAGGGAATAACAACTAAAACTAAGGGAATAACAACTCTGACTAAGGGAACAATAGATGTGGCGAAGGGAACAACAATTGTGACTAAGAAAACAACAACTGGGACTAAAGTAACAAGAACTGTAACTAAGGAAACAACAACCTCCCACCCACCTTTTTTTTTATACTACTAACTCCAATTAAAAACTTTCACAAAAGTATGTACATTATGTACAAAATGAAATGAATTTAAAAAAAACCCTTCAACTAGATGTAGCTGCGGGGTTACCTCCCCAATCAACCATAACCTGCAGGTTGGAATCGTTACTTACCTTGTGAAGAAAAGACTCCCGTGTGATTGGTTGGTGATATAGACAGAGTCAGTGTCCATTGGCAAGGAAAGAGATGCCAAAACCATTAATTGTAGTAAGGCTCACTATACCATTTTCATAAACTTTAGTGACCTCATATGGTCCCAGCCATCTTGTTTGGAGTTTCCTTGGTAAATCTTGAAATATAGAATCATATAATAGTGCTTGATCACCATTCTGAAAGTTTTTCTTCTTGTTGAGTCGATCATGCCATTTGGCCCTTTGCTGTTGAATAAAAATTGTACACTGCAAGGACAATAGGCGCATTTTGTCCAGTTCATTAAGCTGTTGCAGGCATTTTTTTTTGCATTTATGTAAAATCCAATCCAACTTCCCTGATAGTTTTGAGAGTCTTAATTTCTAATTCTATCAGAAAAATGGGCTCCTTACCAAAAACAAGCTGGTATGGTGAATAGCCAGTAATGTTGCGCCAAGTTGTTTGATAGGCCCATAAGGCCTCAAGGAGTTTGACATCCCAATTATGGTGGTTTGCAGTTACTGTTTTGGTTAAGATTTCCTCCAGAAATTTATTGGTGCTTTCCACCTACCCGATTTCCTGAGTATGGTAAGGGGAAACAATTTTGTGTTTAATGTGATATTTCTACAAGGTAGCAAAAATTTTGTGGGCAGTGAATTGTGATCCCCCATCTGTTATGATCTCTCTAGGAAATCCATACCACACAAATAGTTCAAACACAAAGTTAATAACTTCCTCTTCTGTAGCCTTTGAGAGAGCTACTGTCTCCACCCATTTAGTTACATAGTCTATGCAAACCAGAGTATATGCCTTCTGATTTGATGGTGGTTGAAGGGGCCCCAAAAATCCAATGCCCATCTTTCAAAGGGTTCAAGTAAAATTTGTAGTTGCAGAGGCATTTCATCAGCTTGAATGGGGCAACCCATCCTTTGACAACTATCACAACTCTGGACATATTTCCTTGCATCCTTAAATATTGTGGGCTAGTAATAGCCCATATGTAACACTTTATCCCCAGTTCTTCAATCAACGAAGTGCCCATTGCAAGGTTCATCATGACAAACCTTAAGAATATCATAAACTTCATCTTCCATGATGCATCTACGGATTTGAAAATTAGACCTTGTATGGAAGAGGTAACCATCAATCTAGGAAAACCGTGCACTATGCTGAAAGATAAGCTTCTTTTCCCAGGACAATAAATGTGCTGTCAGTTTTCCTACTGCCGGGTAATTGGCCACATTAGCATACGAGGGTATTTTAATTGTCACGAAAAACAAATGTTCATCCAGAAACTGATCTTCCACAGGTAAAGAATCGACCACTATCACAACTCTGGACGAAAAATACGTAACGATATTCTCCTTCCCCGGTCGATCCTTTATGGTAATATCAAATTCCTATTATAACAATAACCAATGAATTATTCGACCATTAGTAATAGGTTTATTAGCTAAATAGCTAATGGTAGAATGACAGTGTATAAAAATATTAGGTATCATGTTATGTAGTGATAAAATAAATTGATAGAATAAACAATAGCTAAGAATTATTTTTCCGTCATTGTATAATTTAGCTCTGCTAGTGTAATATTCTTGCTGATATAATAGATGGCATAAGCCTTTTTGCCTTGTTCCTGTCCAAGTATAACTCTTATTGTTTTGTGTGATGCATCAGATGAAATGTGGAATGGTAAATTCCAATTTGGCCCTCTTAACACAAGGGTTGTTGAGACCAACTTTTAATATCTGCAAAAGCAACATCACACTTGTCAGTCCACTCAAATTCCACATTTCCTGTGAATACATATAATGGTGCTACTATTTTGATTTTTTTTTTTCTATAAAACAACAATAATAACCATCATAGCCAAGGAAACTACACACCTCAGTCGGTGTATGAGGAGTAGGTAGCATAAGAATTACCTCAATATTTGTTGGGTCTACCTGGATGCCTGCAACAAAGATATAATGCCACAAAACTACGCCCTCTATCATCAGTATATGACACTTTTCATTACTAAGGCATAATCTGGTAGCGATGCATCGTTCAAGATTTCTTTCTAGATTCTGTAAGGCTTAGTCAAATTCATATCCATATGGAGTGAAATAATCCATGTATAGTTCAAGTCCTTCACTGATTAAGTTGGAAAAAATACTCTAGATTTCCCTCTGGAAAGTGGCTGGTGCATTACACAGCCTAAATGGTAAAACCTTGTATGCAAAAGTTTCCCATGGACAAGTGAACATGTGTTTGTCCTAATCTCCAGGAGCAATCTAGATTTGGTTATATTCACTGAAACCATCTAGGAAAGAGAAAAATTTCTTTCCACTAAGAGTGTCAAGGACCTGATCTACAAATGGAAAAGGAATGTGATATTTTTGTGTATCTTTATTCAATTCTCTATAATCCACACAAATTCTCCATTTGTCATTTTTCTTAGGGACCAAAACCAACGGTGAAACCCAATGGCTATCAAAGATAGGATATATGAAATTAACATCAAGAAGTTCATGCAACTCTTGTTTTACTATGTCCCTAAGGTGTGGATTTAGTATTTTTTGAGGCTGGCGAATGGCATGAGTATATTTTCTATATAAATGTGATGTGTACACAAATGAGGATAAATACCTCTCATATAAAAATATTCCCATGCAAAATCCTATTTATATTTCTGGAGGATTTGAATTATTTTTTTACGTTGTAGGTCATTCAAATTAGAATTAATGTTCAGAATCTTACCAAGTTCAATTACGATGGGAACACTATTATGAATTGTAGTTCTGGGTATATGATCATTATTCAAAACCTCTAGTGGATCTCCCTAGGCTTCATTATCAAGCATAACATTTAACATTTGACATGTTGGATTCCCAATAGTAGAAGGTTGGTTAATAAAGCCATTAATCACGTCATCCTCAGTTTTCCTTTTAAAAATAAGAGCTTCACCCAAAGTAAGAGGAGAATGAAATTTTTCTTCCTGGTATTTGGGAGGGAAGGATTGATAATTTCCAATTCATAGGTTGGGTCTAGCAGGTGGATAGAAGATGAGTTTTTTAACAACAGTCCCTTTTGTAATCATCATATTCACTATCTGACATCCTATATATGCATATGTAGTTGTCAATCATGGTCTACCTAGTATCAAAGGATGTACATCCAATCTATTTCTAGGATTGATAACCAGAAATTCCATTGGGTACTCCCAGGAATCTATAGAAACAATAATATCATCTAGAGTGCCTTCTGGTTTTACTACTGATCTATTAGCCAATTCCAGCATAATGGAGGTCAGTTTTAATGCTGTGATCCCAAGGATCCCACATGTTTCTGCTGTAATTTTTTATTTTTTTTCATTTTTTTTATTTTTATTTATTTTTTTTTTTTTATATTTTATTTTTAATTTATTTATTTATTTTATTTTTTTTTTTTTTTTTTTTTTTTTTTTTTTTTTTTTTTTTTTTTTTTTTTTTTGTAGCTCCTAAGTCCACTAAGGTATTTGGGAAGTTATGAACTTGAATTTGAATAGTAACTACTGTATTCCAGGATCATCATATTTAATAGGTATTTACTTCCCTAAAATAAGATCCGAAAGTGTCCATAGAACATGGATTATAGGAGAGTCTTTTGGTTTTCTCCCATGTTTTTTTGACACATAGTTCTTTAATGGTTTTAGCATAGATCAAGATATCCTGAATAGCCTGGAGAAAAGGAATTTTAATACATAAAAATTTTAGTTCCCCTACGAGATCGAAATCATAATAGACTGGTGGTTTGATCACAGTAAGTCTCTTGTGGAATGGAGGAGAAACATCCATATTTTTAGTAGGCGCTTGTTGTTTAGTTGACTTGTCAGATGCCTCTGTTTTGGTGACAACTATGGTGGAAGAAGGGTGTTTTGCTAAAGGTTGCTCTTCAATATGATTTTCATTGCTTTCTTGCTCTCAGTTTCTTGTACTATCTTTTGGAAAGATAATCCATCCAGATATCAATAGCAACTTAGTACATTCAAAGGAAGTAGAACCATATTCTGAATTTTCAAAAATCTCCAATTATTGGATGGACTTGTTATTCAAATTAGGATTCAGTTGAGTAGGTAATTGTGGATGTAATAGAGGTGGAAAATTTAGGGAAATTGAAGTGGAGCTTGTAATGGTGGTTGTGATTGAGGAAACATTCTGATAGATGGATTAATCGGTCCCACAGGACGCTGCCAGTTCTGAGACCACATTGGTCTCTCAGTAGGTGAGTTTTCCCAATGTGAAGGGTATGAGTTATTTGATGGGTTTTTCCATGAAGATGTAGGGTATTGTTGATTTGGCCATAATGGTACAACGAATGGATGATTTATCCAGGGTGGGGTAGAGTATGGTTGAGATTAAAGGTTGCTGGCCCTGCCACATTGATCCGGGAATCTGTTGTTGAGCATATTGTCCATAATAAAATAGAGAAGGATCCTACATCATATCTGGAGGGTAAGTCTACCACTGCCGTTGTTGTTCCATGAGATACGCTAGCTCTAGATCTTCCTTAGCTTCTATGAATACAACCTTCAATACAAGGAGTGAGGTACAATGTTCTGTTGAGTGATATTTAATGCAGATAGCACATATTTAAACTGTGTATAGCGGGCACTCTTTACAGTTGTGCTTCTTTTGACAACGAGGACATAAAATAGCCAGGGCCTACTCTACATCAACGTGCTTTTGCTTGATATGTAGGACATCCATCTATATAATTAAATTTACTCAAAATATTAGTTTTAAAATATTCTAAGAGATTACCAATTTATTCTCGAGTTACTCCTCCTCATGCAGATCTGCTAGTTCTGCTAAGAGGGTCCTGAATTCCAGATATGCTTGGTGTACTTCCTCGTGAGCACCTGATACACAGTTTTATAATAGCATCATATTCTTCTTTGGAAATATCACATTGTCTAATTAGATTAAGTGTCTCTATCCATTCATCTTTCATGCCCCTAATCAAAGCAATTTTAAATACTTCTCTAGAAGGGTAGTGTAAGGTGATCTTTGCAAATTATATTGAAACCTTTCAACATATTCTTCCAAAGTTTAATCTTGTTTTGAAATCATTTTAAATATTTCTTCTTTTAAATCCCTAGTTCGAAAATAGTCCTGATATTTAGTAAGGAAATATTCTTTCATTTTATCCCATGAGCTTATGGTACCGTCTCCTTGTCCCATGAACCAGTGTAAGGATGCCCCCTTTAAGGTAGAAGGAAACAATTTCAATTTTTGAGGATCAGTGGTATAGTCATAACCTCAACATAAAACATCAAACTCAAACATGAATATGTGAGGATCCTCAAAATCCATTCCATGAAAATTTGGAAGATTCTATAACACGATAGCCTTCATTAGTGCATTAGCTTGTAGGTCGACAATAAGATAGTCTATGGTTGAAGTTTCTTTTCTTGGTGTTGTGTTTGCCATTTGGTTAAAATTTTGCCAGTAATCTTCATGAATTTCGTGATTAGGAGTACTATCCATAAAGTAATAGGCTGGCTAGGTTTCAGACTTTGAGTAGGTTTCACAACACTATCCAGATCATGAACTTCAAGTTATTTCCTTACAATAGGTGTTGCAGGAAATTCTGTCTCATAAAGTCGTGGGTATGGCTCACTCGTCTCACCTTCTCCCTCTCTTAAATTGCAAGAATTCTCCTCACTTTTGCTAGAATGATTGAGATGCCTAACATATGTATCTTGAAAACTTTCCTCATATCCTATAGTTTTGTCATGAATCTTAGCGTGAGCTATGGTGGATGACACTGCTACTCGAGGGGTAATAGTAGAACCCTTCCCATATATTATTTGGGGATTTACTGACACTTGAGACTCTGATTTGAAAATGATATCATCTATAAAGGTCATTCTTCGAGGTCCAGGTTGTCCTTGGGTTTTGGTGGTTTTTGAGGTAAAGTTTTGACCTATAACTATTTGGTTTGTAGTCCTAAGATTTTTTCTAGTCATACAGACTAAGCGATCTAAATGTATCGACTGAGGGTAAACATTGGCACAAGATTTTAACTTAGTGCATGCACAAGTTCTTACCTTCTGTCTTTAATACCCAACCCTTCAGAGATACAACCAACACTTCTTTGATAACCTCTCAGTCAACAACGCTAAAGTGTTGGGGCACTTACTTGTTATGAAAGGACCAACTAACCTCTACACATTAAATGATCAACCCGAAGTTTTGCTTGTTTATTTCAAGGCTCTCCACACAATTCGTGCAAGAGAGTGATAATATTACCTAATTTGTATGATCATAATGAAAAGTAAAGACGTGTAAATAAAGGGAACAACTTGGATGTAACACTGTCCTCCCACATCTACCCAAGCAATTGACCAGTCGGGGAAAACATGCAATGTGAGGCCACTATGATATGATTTGACCTCCTAAGTCACGTTAGGGAAGTGAAACTGATGGAAACACACCATACAAACATTCAAAATCAACTTCAGGACCTTCAGGAACTAATCAAACACTTTACACAACTTACCCTTGGGTCCCACTAAACTTTTGGACAACTTAAGCCTCAATCGCTATCATGCTATAGGCATGACAATGTCCAAAAACCCGAATTCGCTCTCACAGGCTTTCCTGCCAGCATCCTAAGACTCACTTAGTTAGTGCTATGCAAACGTCCCCAGGATTTGAGCCACTTTTTTAGGCCTAGAGCCCAGGTCACTACTGAGAATGTAACCATCTCTTCAGAATAGTAAAATAACATGGAAATGACATTGCTAAAGAAAATACTTGTTTAAGACCTTAAATGGAACCCTATTAGACATGACACACATTTTGTCAAATATATCACGAATATGTAAACTACATGTGTAAATAACATTTCTAAGCGTATTGGTCTCATACTTAGCTGAGAATCGCTAAGAAGCATTGATGCCTCAATACATCAACTGCCATTTCATCCATTAGGTCATAGATACATTGATCATTCAATTACAAGTAGAAACATGATGAAATCCATACATGGTTGTTGTCATAAAACACATACATAAACAACATAATAGTAGAAAAAATACTCATGAAAGTACAACTAGATAGACCACATATAATCCATCAAAATACTCATAGAAATACAAGGAGAAATAATCATTCATTAATGATGCAAAATCCAAATCTAGGATGGGACTTCCACGTTCCACCTAACCGTAGAATGGCTGAGTCCAATATCTCTTCAACCATTCACCCATGTGCCATATTCCAAGCATGAATATGGGATCTCATGGAACACATCAATCAAAACTCATCTAGGGATTCTAGAGTCCATCCACCTTAAGCCATCAAGCAGTGATTCCACCTCATAATCTGACATCACAAAACCATCATCAGATTGATCTCCATCCAAGCCTTCTACGGCTTCCAGAGCGTTTGTTCGATCCAAGGATTCCAGGACTAGTAACTCAACCTACAACTGCCGCCGGGCTTCTAGAGAATTTGGCCAACCAAGGCTTCTAGGACTAGTAACTCAACCCACCAAGGTCTTTCAGAGAACTTGTCCAACCAAGGATTCCAGGACTAGTAACTCAACCTAAGATTATATAGGGCTTCCAGAGAGTTTGTCCAACTAGGGATTCAAGGAACTAATAACTCAACCCAAGCTAAGGAAACATGAGAACAACCCAAAAACAAATAATGAAAGTAAACCCAAAATCACCATTTCTATCCAGGAAATGGCAAGGCTAAGCAATCCACTGTCAATCCAGGAAACCCTCCATGCCAATGAAATATCATGACCAAGAATCCACATGCATATGCCATGCATACCGAAAATGTGAAGAAATCATACATGCAACTCGGTACCTGTAAGAAAATATGATGTAGTTGCTAATCCTGATGCCCTCATGCTCTTCCTTTGCCTTCTTGCTCCAATAATCCAAGTATGCCACACCCACCAAGAGTGGTCCAAGAAAACTCTTAAGTCTCCAAGAGTATGAGATAGAGAGATAATAATGAGAGAGCTCCAAAACCGAACGGAAAAAAGGTTACCAACTGATCCTCAAAAGCCTTTTTATGAATGAGGCATCTATTTTCTTCATTTTCCATTAGTTTCCTTCATTTTCCTCCTCACATGCAACCTGAGGCCTTTCACTTTATTTTCTCCTAATTTCCATTATTTTCATAAATAATTGTGTCAAAAATTCCATTTTACCTTTCCAAATCCTTAGCCATTGCCTTTGCCAATTTCCTTAGCCATAACCAATCACAAGTGATCCCCATCACTAGTATTTTGCCCAACATTCAGCTTGGAATAAGTGTCCCATAATCTATGGTTATTAATTTTCCTTTATTTACTTTTATTACATGGAATTTTTACTAGGGATGTTACATAACCCTCCCCCTTGGGGGAACACCATCCTTAGTGTTCAACAACACCTATAACCACAAAACTTTTGTAAACAAAATATACTGCTGACGAAACTTTATAACTTAGCTCAATTCAATATTTACAATGATCAACCTGCTTAGAAGAAAACCAACATGAAACATAAGAACATAACATCATCATGATATGACACCCATACCACTTATTTGAGCTTTATAACATATCTCATGGTGGTATTTACATCATATACATATGTACATAAACCAACATCATAAAAACATATACCACAATCATGCCATCTCCCATGTAGCTTCATTGGGCCGAAAGTGCTTCCATTACACCTTAACTTGCTCGATTGCTCAGTTCCAAAGCATGAGCACCTTATTCTTCACTATACACTAAGGCTCCGGCTAGAATTCTCCATTTGGTTCCACCTACAATACAAACTAGTGAATCACATGATCAACATCTCTAACATACTTCTTAAGTAATGACACATGGAAAACATCATGGAATTCCATTGTCGGAGTCAATGCAAGTCGATAGGCTACTGTCCCAATCCTCTCAACAATGATGAAAGGTCCACAAAATCATGGTGCCAACTTGGCATATGATCTAATCCGCAAGAAGATCTTCTTCAGTTTGATAAGAAAGTAGATCTATTCCCCAACCTGGAACTCCTTGAACAACCTGTTCTGATCTGCATAGATTTTCTACCTATCCTGTGCGGCCTTTAGATTTTTATTTATAACCTACATTTCTTGTTTCATGTTTTCCAACATGTCTGGTCCAATCAATACCCTATTAACCAGATCACTCCAACTGACAAGAGTATTGCAACTCCCCCATACAATGCCTCAAAAGGACTCATCCTCAATGACTCCTAATAACCATTGTTGTATGCAAACTCTACCAAGCAGAGATATTCTTCCCACTTCTTCTTTTGATGCATCACATACATCCTCAATGTGTCCTCCAATATCCTGTTGACCATCTCTATCTGTCCATCTGTTTGTGGATGATAAGATGTACTGAAGGCCAACTCTATGCCCAAACCTGCAAACAACTCCTTCCAAAAATTAGAAGTGAAATTCGCATCCCTGTATGACACAATATTCTTTGGAACACCATGCACTTTGACCACATCTCAGATGAATACCTGTGCTACATCACTAGCTGAGAATGTAGAACCTTTGTCAACCTGTCCATAATAACCATGATGGAATCATACTATCTCACTATCCTCGGCAACCTTATGATGAAGTCCATGGAAATGACTTCTCATTTCCACTCTGGAATCATAATAGGCTATAATAGTCCACCCAAATGCTTACATCCTACCTTTACACACTGACAATCAAAACATCTAGCCACGAAATCTACTACATCCCTCTTCAAATTCATCCAATAGTAAAATCTCTTCACTACTATCAGTGTCTTCTGATAACCTGGGTGACCTAAATATGGTTTCGCATGAAACTCTCTCAAGATAACCATATTGAGCTCACTGTTGTCTGACACATATATCCTATCTCTGAATCTAACCAATCCATCTGCTGTAGGGAAATAGTCCACATCTTGTGTACCTGCACTTATACCTGTACCTGTACCACTACCTGTACCTGTACCTGTACATGCACTTGTACCATCACATGTAACTATACCTATACCATCACATGTACCTGCACCTATACATGTATCGGTACTTTGTTGTAACATGTGCACAATATCCATATATCTGACGTCCTCCTGACCTGCTCGCAAGATCCTATCCTGTATATCTATTCCATAAGAGCTCATAGATGCTAAGTGATTTACTTGTATCCACCTGCTAAGAGAACCTACCACTCTATTCTCTTTACCTTTGATATACCTGATCTCAAAATCAAACTCACTGATCGTAGCCAACCACCAATCCTGCCTACTATTGAGTGATCTGGATTGGATCCATAAAGAAAGATTAACAGAGCCATGGCTGTAGTAGGATGGGATAGACTTCAAAGGATTTAAAACAGTGATCAAGAACACCTCTAAACCAGTGGCAATGGTAGCCAACGTGGAACGACGAGGACTTCAGTCAAAGCGCGCTGACTGAGGCCCATGGAGATTGTGCAGGAGGCAGAATTAGCCCCTGGGAGACTCAGATCGGGAAACAGAGGTAGTTTTTGATGCGCAATTAGTGTTAAGCGCTAATTGCGCATCGCTGGGCGAAAACCTCAAAATGGAGAAGCCCCAAGCACTCGGTTGCATGAGAGCCGGGAAAACCATGGGATAAAAGGCTAAGAGCTAATGGCGAGACCCGCTCCAAAATCGGTGGTATTGATCGGGGGCATCCATGGGCGATAAGAAGTTTTGAAGGAAAAGGAGCGATTCCACTCAGTGCCTGACACATGACAAATGGAGGAGAGAGGAAACCACCCTCATCGCATGCTAACGGTCGAGCTAGTCAACCGCGCGGGATGAACGAATGACATTAGATCTGGGGGCTCCAGATCTAACGGCTGAGATCACGCCCGATGGAGAAGACAGAATTGGCGAGGGAATAAGCCACGATTTAGAAGAATTTGAAGTTTGAATTGACTGCCATGGTGGCAAATGACTCATTCCACAACGTAACTGAAGAAACGAACCAACGAGGCAAGCTGGTGCAGTTCGCAGGAGGACAAGTGGCCATCCCTGTGAGTTTGATGATGACGCCGAGAACAGGGAACTCCAAGCGCAGCTACAAGTAGGTGAATCGACGGAGGCAGAAGAGGAAACAAACTTCCATGAGCTCGAATGATTTAAAGCCATAAACAAAGAACAAAAAAGACACAGAGGAAGAGTCAGGAACCTAGAGAGGAACACTGAAGACAAAAGATAGAGAAGAGAAAGAATCAGTGAAGCAAAAAGCAGAAAGAATATAGAGGGCCGAGCTGACCAAAGGCAGCATCAAGTACCAGAGAGCTTGAGAGATTCAAGTCATCCCTGAGAGGATCTGTCAGACCAGAGAGGTCAAAGAGCTGGTAAGGAAGAGAGTCTGTGTACTCCAGTGGCTTAGGGAATCCAAGAACCACCCTGCCAAGCCAATCTGTTTCAGGAGACTCACATTGAGCTCCTTCATTGTAATTCTTTGCTTCAAGACACAATAAAAGAAGGCCACCACTAAGAGCTGGACTGGAGATGTAGCCACAAAGGATAGGGTGAACTCATTAAATTCTTGTGTTCTTGTATTTTCTTGCTGTGTTTCTCTACTATTTTCCATTTCAGGTGTCTGTGTATTTGCAATCTGATTGATTCGTTGCTTAAATAACATAAACACACACACCAACATATGAGTCTGTAATACCTTCATTTAATAAATCTTTAACTGAGGTCACTCATAGGGTGATTATCAAATCAAGTGGTATCAGAGCTCTAGGCTGTAAGGTTAGACAAGCTTG
>APFE031248708.1:0-14036 GCA_000404065.3 Pinus taeda
ATATCAGTTGTATCCGCCTGCAGGTCCTCTCCAGTGGTGTTCCAGTCCAGCAGTCTTGTAAAGCATTTCACCCCTCCCACCCTCTCGGGCTTCATGCTTTAGGGGGCATCTGTTACACAGTAAAATGTCACTGCCATCATGTCAGTCTCCCTACTGTGCTATAAACCACATTCACCCATACTCATGCTCCTCAAAAATGGCTAAAACACCCTCTTTGCCTAAGTTAAATGGATCATCGCGACTATTTATCAAATAACCGCGCTGACAGGCGGAGGCCAATGTATCTGATGCGCTGTCAGCGCGGAAGAACACGTCTTTTCCGCGCTGATCCCATTTTAACGAACAGCGCTCCCTCCGTTTGTCCTTTTCGCGCTGACCAGACCTCTTCTACATAGGTTTGCGATGTCAGCGCGGCAGTTCACGGGTTTTCCGCGCTGATCTTGTTTGGGCGAATTTGTTCTAACAACCAGCCTTCCAGACCCCTCCAGAACTGGTTGTTAGCATTGTTGAAGTCGCCACCCTTTCTCTGGCATGTCTGTTCGACTGACCATCCACTTATATTGGAGGAAAGCTCATCCCTTACCTATTCATGGAGGCTCCTTCTCTTTATAAACCTCCTCCATGGCCCATGAGCAGCTAGTTTGGAACATATAGACTTTGATTGAGGGATTCTTAGTGCATTTTAGTGCTGTTCTTTGTAGGCATTTGGTGTGTTGTGTGAGGATTGCTTTGAGCTTGAGGAAGGTCATGAGCTTGTTGCCTTGTATGTGAGAGAGAGACCTTTTGACTTGGGAGATTTGCTCCAAAGGTGAATGCTTGGAAGATATGCTGGCTGGACCCTCTAGAGAAGGACTCAGCGTCAGGACATCGGTTGTACCTTACTCTACTTTTTGTTAATAAAGATAGATGACTACTCTTATGGTTCCATTTACATTTGTTCAATGATTGATTAATGCAAATTGTATCTTTCCTGACCGATACATAGTTGTTGTTAGTAGATTTTACGCTTTTGTTTGCTCTCTTTTGCTTGTGCAGGTGTTCATCCGCGAGGATAGCGGGGAATTGTGATCGGCTGGAGCGAAGGAGCGAGAGGATCATCTCTTCGACAAACAAGCGTTGGAATCCAAGTAGGTTATTCTCACCCACTTGTTAATTACAACTAGGAACCTGCGGTGTAGCATTGTTCGATTGTTGCTAGACCCCTGTTGGGCTAGTAGGGATCGCCTCTATCCGTAGAGGGGATTTACCTATCCAACAATACCGAACCTCCATAAAGGCTGCTACAGGTTTTACACCTTTTTAGTTTGTTTATGGGATGGAATCTATCTTTCCTATTGAATTTGAAATTCCATCTCTTAAGTTAGCTATTGAGCTCCTTCCAAAGACTTCTAGTCTCGAAGAGCATCTCCTTCATTTGGAACATCTCGATGAGTAGCATCAAGATGCTGCCACAATCAATGACGCTCATAAGGAAATGGTTAAAACTCAGTACGATAAAGCTGTCCGTCCTCGAGTCTTTTCTAAAGGAGACCTTGTCTTGGTCTATGACCAAGATAGCGATGCCTTGGGTGTAGGCAAGTTCAAACCTATGTGGTATGGTCCCTTCATAATTAAATGAGTTTTAGAAAAAGGGGCATATGAGTTAATTGATTTTAAAGGAAACAAGTTGGCAAAGCCCTGAAATGGGCTCTACCTCAAGAAGTACTTTGCTTAAGTAGCAACTAGGCAATGGATTTTTGTACATTTTGTATGTTTGTACATATCTTATCAGGGAGTTTTTTGATATCGAAACTTTTTGTCTGTTGTGACAGGTGTTGATGGATGACTTGGTCTATTTTGGATTCGCCAATGGTGCTAGTCGGCACACTTGGAACCTTGCTTCCGCAGCTTGGGTACTTTACTATCCAGCTGGTCAGTTGATGCTGTCAAGGGAAGTATGCATTGATCCCACTCCAAATGATATGGCTGAGTATACTGACATCATTAATTTACTATCTGAAGCAATTTCTTATGAAATAGATTTGTTGGTAGTTTATCTTGATTCACAATTGATAGTGTCCCAATGAATAACATTTATCGGGTAAGGGATCCATGTTTATATCGCCAATATTTAAGAGTGAGGTTGTTGCAAAGATCATTTACTTACATTAATTATTTGCACATTCCAAGATCTCATAATTGGTTAGCTGATTCTATTTCTAATCAAGCATTATACTGGCACATCATTCATTCATCATAATAAAATAAAGCATCAAAAAGTTGAACTGTATATATATATCATAAAATATCTCGAGTGTACATAAGTGTTTCCAAAATAATATACAAAAATTGGGACTCAAATGCCAATAATCATGTCCAGTACATCTAATGCCTCGACTTAGGATGAGCGGCTAGGTAGGCAACTACTGCTTTGGCCACACATCTAAGAGTGCGAACCCAGTCTCGTGGCATGCCAACCACATGACGCTGCATATCTATAGGGAGATCCTCTACGGCCTCCATCAACACTTGATGAGTTAGTCTCACCAAGTGCCACTAAACTGTGTGTAGAAGTCTCTTTTTCTCCGCACCTGCCTCTTTTGCACCCCAACCACAACATCCATGCCATGGGAACCCATCTGGTCGCACTGGCCAAATATCTGGAACATGATCATCATATTAGTCATTTGAATCCTATTAAAAATATTTTTCAAAGTTTATTTTTATACTTGAAAAAAAAAAAACCATTTACCTATATCGCCTCATGCTGCAGTTGGTGGTAAAGCTAGATCTGGATCTCCTCGGAAGTCCAGCCCAGCATAAGGGTAGTTGTCTATGGTAATGATATGTTGCTCCCACCAAGAGAAGAAGTCATCGTCAAATGCAGCTCGTGGAACGTCCCCACCTCCTAGGCGTTTCATCAAGTCATTCCACTTGCCCATCCGTGGAACTCGTGGGGTGCTAATCGAAATTGATATCCTAGGACGGAGTGCTAGGACCCACTCAAAGAAGAAAGAGCACAAAATGGTTCCATATCTGAAGTTTGGATCTACCCTTTCTTGATAGAAGTAAGGTGGCTTTTTAGGTTGGCAAGAAGAGGAGTACACCAAACAAACACGGTGGTGAGACAGTCTACTGCCAAGCTCATGGCTAGCCATGAAGCTTGGTGCAAGGAAGTTGATCCGTTCACTCTAGCTATAGTAACATGATTATCCTCAGTGCTAAACTCTCCACATGCTTGATTGGAATTTGACTTCCAACCTTTTTTGGATGTCTCGAGCAATATATATGTACGTAGTCCTCGATCGAGAGACTGCCTCGTGATCTGCCCGTAGAATGCACCACCTCTCCCCTCCACAAAAGGCCTATGATGAAATAAATGTCTTCAACCTTTATCCTGAGTGGCATCTGATCAATCATAAAGGAATCATCTTTGATGCTCCAGTACTGAATGAGCATTTCGAGTAGGCGAGTTTTTGCTTTCATATTTGGCATTTTAAAGAACTTTAACGAACTGCATCCTCTTAATGAATCCAGGGCATTAGGATCATATAATAACCTCATCATCCACTAAGGCATGCTCTCTTTCTCTCCAAGTGACTGGCATATTGAAGAAAAAACAATTTTTTACCGTTATATTTTTGTTTTAAAGTTCTCGCGGCGTATACGCGGGTCCATTTCATACACAGTCACGTTTAGGGATTGTGTATATGCGGGTCATAGCTAGCCTGCGTATATGCCACGAATTTTTTTTTGGCAATAATTCAACAGTGAAACTTGAATTAAAAATTCTAAAACTAGTCACAATTGAATGCAAGATAAGTTTAAGGGTTACCTGGTGATTTTGGGAGGATTTGAACAGTTGAATTTGGCGTATGGAAAAGTTTGCTCCTTTTGCTCCACTCCTTTGCTCTCAAATCAAATGGTGAAAATGGTGAGTCCAAAAACTATTTTAAAGGCTTTGAAAATGCAAATTTTTTTCAAAACTTGATTTTGTTTTGACTCATGTAACTTTTAACTTGGGAGCTTGGAATGTTAAGAATGGTTTGATTTTTAGGACATTTTGGACACTTTTTCGGAAATTTTGAGACAATTTCATGAATGCTGACCCGTCATGGAAGGTATCGTTTTCTAACTCGTATATAGGTTAGGGAAACCATTTTTCTGTTGCATTATGCATTCTAGCCTCCATTTCTCGATACACTTGCCATAGGATCGATCCCATCGTGTTATGGTTCATAAACTATCTTCACTCGCCAATTTTTTAAATCATGATACAATGGTAGAGCCATCCTTTTCATGTGCATCATAGTTATCACCTCACTGACATTTGTTGCCCATGCTGCTTCGATATGAGTAGGCTTAGGAGTCCTCTGTAGTCCCGCCATGACTTATGCAATGAAGACTCATTCCTCTTTGTTTCTTTGCTTCGTTTTGGTATTATACCCTAGAGGCTTCTTTGGGTTGAGTTGTATTGTTGCATTGCATTTTGACTATTTGGACCTTTTGGCCTTGAGCCGGCTTCACTTGAACTCATGTTTAATCCAACTTTTCGACCATGTCGACTGCAAAATCAAACTTGCATGCCCTTTACTTCTGCAACTTGGCACACCTTGACCCATGGAAGGAACACACCTATGAGTGTCTTTGACCAGTTTTCGCCTCCCTGCATTGAGCGTAGGATTGTTCCAATCCCAGGAACTAGATCATCTTTTTCACCGACACTCTTTCTTTCCACTGTACTATAGCATTCTTTTATTCTTTTTCCAGCTTAAAGAAAAAGACAAAAAAATCATATATTCCAAAAAAGAGCGGGAACGAGACAGTATTTCCACTTATTTGTTGGTAGCTAGAGTCAATCGTGTCGCCCTTGAACAAAGCACTCAAAACGAAGTCTCCTCCATTTGGGCGGGATTTAGTTTGACTTAGGTATGCCTTAACCTTGTTATTGAGTCAGTTCTCCCCCAATTGGTTATCTCTTCCAATCATATGGAGGGTTCGTTCATGCCTCCTACATGACGAACTTATAGAGAGTCATCATATGCTGCCACATAGTCACATTGAGCTATGCTTTTGTTCAAGGGAATTTAACCTGAGTTGGCCTCTCTGCAATGTCTCTTGACTCATTTTTCAATCGGCCATCCTTGATTGTCAATGTCTTGTCTATCATCACATCAACTATATTGGTCCTTTACACGTGCCGGTTTGAGAAGGTCTCCATTGACTTCTTGATGGTGGGTCTTGTCCTTATCGACGCCGACATCTTGCTTTGAGGACAGGCCTAGAGATGCACTGTGGCCCTATTTTCATTATTGATATGTCACCTTGTGCTCAATATCGATCAGTATTATGGGTCTTTGACTGAGTGATTTCCCTTGTGTTCGACATCAACTTACACTATCACACATTGGGATTCGTGCAGTACCTTGGTTTCCATTTGACCCTATTGGTGGATACCTCGCCTCTGTGATAGCTTTCATTATTGGTTGGTTCAAAGCATTTTTGTCGTGCACTAGCAACATCTTGTGTACGCCAGAAACATGCTTCGGTCGGGTTACTACATCTTTTTTCGTCCGATTCCCTCCACATTATTGGCCTACGGGTTACAATCGCGCTAGATTGATGAAAGATGCCTTAATGCCTTCCTTCTAGCGGGTCTTTCCCTATCGAATACGACTCATTTCTCTGGGGAAAAGATCTAGAGTCCATTTGGCAGTACCTTGGGGTTTGCAGTCATTAGTGGCAGATCCTTCACTATCGACAGTGGGAAACCATCATTGTCTCTTGATTGATAGATTCTTATAGGTGTTCGACTCCAGCTCACCTATTCACACTTGCTAGATTATATTGGATACCTTGACACTCATTATCATTATCGGTGAGTAGTATCGCGTTTGTTAACGGTATACATCAATGATTGGTAATCAAACAATTTCTCACATGGTCGGCTTTAGATCATTTATTCCCATGGTGTAGAAATGTACCACGGCAGTCGGTGAAGACCTCAGGTTGCATCAACATTCATTGGTTCACTTGACAGTTGCTCATGTTGCTGCTAGTTGATAACACTTCACCTTATATGTTGCAGTCATTCATGGTGACATTGTATATGCTAGCACCTGAGTTTATAGTGTAGTACGATCTTAATCCATCATGTTCATTTGGTACTTGTGGGATCAATATTTGATATCAGTGATCCGCTTCATCCTTCAACATCATTGACATTCTTATATGTGATATTCAGACATGTACTAGTTCGATCATGATCAGATGATCCATTATGTATTTCCCAGTCTTTTATACTTGTATACTTAGTGGATTTGCTTGTACTTGATATGCGGACATGCTTTACTTTCTTTAAGCATTGGTATGCCCGCCTCAGACAATGTTTCTTTCTGATCTCCTTTTGTGGCTTGGTAAGCTGAACTCTAGTGAAGTCCTTCTTAGTTTTTGGCAGGTTTCCTTTCCATGTAGTTACTTAATAAATTTTAGCCATCATGCACCCCTTCTGACCTCATATATTAGGGGACATCTGTTATAGCTCCAAATCTCACTCTTGATGTTTGTGATGCTGCACTCATGGCCTAGGGCAACCCCTCCTTCCAAACCTGATCCAAATACTTAAAAAATTGTGTTTTATTCCCTATAAGAGACATTGCCCTGAGGTAAACGCGTGTGTACGTGGGTCTGTGTATACCAACCTGTTAAGAAATTTACCCAAGAACATAAATTAATTACCGAGAGGAATAAATATAAAATTAACCAGCAATAACCATAAACACATAAATACACATGTTTATCCGGGAAAACCCCAAATCCGGGGAAAAACCCAATCATAATGAAATTTCATTATCCTTGGCCAAAACCCTGGCCAATCCGGCCAAGTGAGCCTTCACCGCTCACCTCCAGCCCATGCATTACAATGAAGTCCTTCCAGCCTTTTATAGGCTCCATTACATATAATACCACGGGCAGAATACCATGGGTGCACAATACCATGTGCCCGAAAACCATCACTATTTAACCTCGTCAACTTTTGACTCTATCCTGAGTCAAGTTTACCTAACAATTTCCCCCCTTAAACTTGACTTGGGGTTCCTTGACTAACTCCAGCCAAACCTGCTAAGTGAGACAATCCCGCTCACTCTAGCTCTTACCCCCCTCAAAGTTTTTACTTGGGGTATTGTTAACCTGACATCCCCCCTATCACCTAGGTCTAACCCAGACTTTACCGGTGATCACCAAGGGGTACACATGCCTTACCAGGTCTTACAGTAGTATGCCCATTTACATGCAATAATTTTGACTTCATTAATTATTAATTTTTATTTTTTTTTGTTTACTGTTGCTGTGATTTTGATCCATCTTCTCTCAATTGTGGGCATCCTTGTTTTGTTTCTTTGTTGCCTTCGTGCCAAGTTTAACTACCTTTAATTTCTGAGATGAATCCTTGAAATCCTCGCCTGGGGTGACTTCACCAGGAAGCCTTGATCTGGATCTGGAGCGTGATAACGTGCAATGCTTCTTGTTTGGTTGATCTATATCCATAGCATCAGCGCAACAAATCATATCCCCTTCATTCACCAAGCCAAAACAAACCCTTGGCAACAAAATACGTTCTTCTCAAGCCAACTTGGCTCTGATACCAATTGTTAAGAAATTTACCCAAGAACATAAATTAATTACCGAGAGGAATAAATATAAAATTAACCAGCAATAACCATAAACACATAAAAACACAGTTTACCGGGAAAACCCCCAAATCCGGGGAAAAACCAATCATAATGAAATTTCATTATCCTTGGGCCAACCTTGGCCAATCCGGCCAGTGAGCCTTCACCCCTCACTCCAGGCCATGCATTACAATGAAGTCCTTCCAGCCTTTTATGCTCCATACATATAATACCACGGGCAGAATACCATGGGTGCACAATACCATGTGCCCCAAAACCATCACTATTTAACCTCGTCAACTTTTGACTCTATCCTGAGTCAAGTTTACCTAACATCACTCGCACATAATTATCTTCAACAATTTCTTCTCATGCTTTTTTAGTTTACAATACTATGCCTATTTTTTAAAGAATTGTTCCCTTCTCATTTTGGCTTTCTCTATGCTTTTTACTACACATTTTTAGTTCATAATCTTTAAATGAGTTCTAATATGGGAGAATTACCCTTTACTATTTACTTACAAGGGGTCTCTTACCAAATGTTATTTATATCATGTATTTACTTATGTCAAGCTTTAAGAATATATTAAAAGGCATCTCATTTATACTAATTGTATGGAGACTTATGGAACTTATTGTTTCCCTTTACTATTTACTTACAAGGGTCTCCTACCAGATGCTATTTATATAATGTATTTACTTATGGGAGGGTTTAAGAATATATTAAAAGGCATCTCATTTATACTAATTATACTAGGAGTTTGAGTACTTTAGTTGAGACCCCACGAGGGACTTGCATTTTCTTGCTACTACTTATTTATTATAAAAACTAAGGATTATTACCTCTCCAATGAAGACACTCTTTTTGGATCTTTCTCTTGAAAATAACAACAAGAAATGTTAAAAGTAGCATCAATAAAAATCCTAATTTAATTTTTCCTTGAATTAAATAGGAATTAAATTGTAAGTACACATCTCATGAGAACATGTAATAGTTAACTAAGTTAATTTGACTTAGTTAGCTTAGTTAAATTCAATTTTGGTGTCTAACTAGAGTCATATAGAGTGTCTCCTACAATTAGGAACACTAGCTGAGTTTATTTTGAGTTGCAATTATTTAATTTAGTCCAAATAAGTTAAAGTGAGTTAAAATAGTTCCAAATAATGGATGAATTAGCGGGAGAACTAGTAGAAGTGGGGTGTAACCTACAGTAGTGGGGTATAACCTGTAGCAGTGGGGTGTAACCTGCACTAGTGGGGTGTAACCTATAGTGATGAGTAAATTGAAGATTCACTCATAATTAACTCATGCACGTTAGATTAGAGAAATACCCAACAATATCAGTGGGTGTAACCACCTATAATGGGGTGTAACATAACATAGTGGGGTGTAACATACCATAATGGGGTGTAACTTACCATAGTGGGGTGTAACTTACTGTAATGGGGTATAACCTGTAGTAGTGGGGTGTAACCTATTAGCACTCCAGGAAACTCTCCTAGGTTGTAGCTCGAAGATGCCTGGTAACATATAATCTTCAATATTTCTCTCAGAACTATTGGAATAAATCATGCCTTGGATCAAGCTAGATAGCTACTTCAACTATGTTTTACTCAAGACATGCATGAACATCCTTAGCTTACAAGTCTTTAAACCACTAATGCTCAATAATTTGCATATTCAATGGATGGATGGAGAATATTGACCATACCGGCAGATGCATACATAAACATAAATGAATGGCTAGCTACAGGCAGCAAAATAGAATATTGACTGTACCGGAAAACGCATATATGACCACATATGAATGACTAGCTACATGCAGTAAAGAAGCTTTCAAATCTAATTCATCAATGCAAAGATAAGATGGTAGTTATCTAGCATTAGACACAAAAGAAACATGAACAAACTGTTCAAGTGCAAGCTTAGAACAGAAGAGCAAATGAACATTGAACATATAACAACAAAAGAAGCTTGTATTACTAATGAATGAAGATGAGAAGCTTGAGTAGCAAAGTCTCATTAGTCTCTAGAAGTTGAACCCTTATTACATCTTACTTTCAACTATTTATAGCTTTTACAATGATACTCAGCCTTCTAAGGCTTGAGAGGTCTTAATTGACCACTATGTCTTGTTTAACTATTTGATTCCCTGAAGGCAAGCATGACTTGGAGGTTTTTCTCCTTCTAACAGGGGAATAACCGAATTCAGATATTTTGGATAGTCTTCTGCACTGTCTAGGATCTCTCTCATGCTAAAGATGCTCCACAATGTTTGTTGGTGTGGTTGTTGCGCTGTTGATACCTCATGGTCGATTATGTTTCAGGCTAGTTGCGTGTGCTCTAGGACCGCTTCTGTGTTGCGTTGTTTGTGTTGTTGATGCTCCTTGATCTTGTTTGATTCAGGTTGCAGCGTGTTGTGGCCCTTCCAATGATTTAGCAAGGGATGTTTCTATTATAGCGAAACATCGTTGCCCGTGTAGTGGACCTCTATTGAAAACAATGTGTATTCTGTTTTAAACAGAAAACACAGTCATCACTGCTAAATCCTGCCTTCTTTGTCCTTTCGAACTTCAAAGGTCTTTGAACATGGTTTATTCTTCTCTCGAGTTCGCCCTGGTCACCATCGCAATTCGCAAAAGCCTGCATCCTTTGTGTTTTCCTTGTATTTGGAAATCCACTAAAAACATTGAAAAAACACGTGAAATCGGCTTAAGCAGACCTGAAATGGTATATATTTGAACTCTGAAACCCATCGGGTCCGGATTTCAACGCTGTCGATGCTACCAAGGTTCCTATGTATTTTGTTAAATAACGAAATATATGAAAAATTCATTAAAAATGGCTAAGCCACAGATCTCAAATTTTATATATTTCAACACATAATACTGTCGGGTCCGGGTATCGGGTCGTCCATCTTTCTGTGCATAGGCCTTGCCCCTTGGTTAGAGCCGATAGCGATATTGCGATGCGATCTGATCACAATTGCATATTGCTCCTGCCCTAGGCCTTTTTATATATATCACAAATGCTTCCCGCCGATGTGACCCGTCGATCTGATCATCGGTAATCGCTAATCAGTGGTGTTATGCGCCTACCTTTAAACCGTCTCCTCTACCCGGTCGATAGTGATTTTCCACTTAGATCTGGGTCGTTGATCAGCCAGATCTAACAGCAGTTGTTCCTTTTCTGTTTAAGCCAGCGTTTGTGGGTTTTTCTCTGTTTTCCTTTGGTTTTCGCCTCTTAATAGTGATTTTTAGCCCTTCCAAGGGCTTTCCTTCCTTGCTCATTTTGATCGATGGATGATTTTTGAGCATTTCTGAAGACTAAGGGAGTACTTTGGGGTATATATGGATCCCTTGGGATAACTTTTAAGCAACTTTGAAAATTTTTAGGACATGTATGGACCCAATTTTGGGCCTTTTGTCAGCGAAGCTAACATTGTCTCCTTCTGGGGATGAAATCCTCCTTATGAGGTTTCAAAGATCTCAGATCAATGCCTTTCCTGTAAAACCAAAAATTAAATCTTCCTTCTACTGTTCCATTGGGCATGGAGTCTATTTTGTAATGAAATAAAAACTAAAAGAACAAAAAAAAACATATTTACAATGACAATGCTTTCAAAGCCTTAAACGAAATAAAGTTTCAAGAAGCGCCCATTTACTGGGCTACCAAAAGTATCTCCTCCTTCCAGACTATGTAGAATGAATGTATTGTTCTATTGAATTTGAGCGATGATAAAAGGACCTATCCATAAGGAGTCAAACTTGCCATGATTATCTTTATTTTTCTTAAATGCATCCCATTTAAGCACCCAATCACCCACTTGGAAATTTCCCACCTTTGCCTTCTTGACAAAAGTTTCTTTGATTTTCTTCTGATGAGATTTTTACTTCTCAACCAACTTCTCTTTGATCTGTTGTAGTTCAACCAGGTTATTCATTATTTTTACCATATCATTCTCTTCATCTTGTTTTTCTTGCAAGAACTTAGCCACAGGAAGAATGAGTTGGATGGGGAAAATAGCATCAGCAACATAAACCAGTTTGAATGGAGAATTCCCTATGGATTTTTTTATGGTAACTCTGTTAGCCCATAGTGCAAACTTCAACTTAGAATCCCAGCTCTTTTTGTTGTCCTCTAACAGCTTTTTGATTACCCTTACCAAACTTTTTTTAGATGATGTTGCTAGGCCATTGCCTTGAGGATAATATGAGGTAGAATGCACCATTTGAATGCCCATGGATTTAGTCACATCAAACAATTATTTTTCCTTGAAATCTGCTACATTATCAGTGACTAGTTTGGTTGGGCAACCAAATCTAGTGAAAATATTCTCATTCAAGAACTTAATGACAACTTGATGATTGGCATTATTAGTAGGTATTGCCTCAATCCACTTGGTAAAATAATCAGTGGCTACTAAGATCCATTTGTGTTGGCCACTGGAATGTGGGTTGATATCACCTATGAAGTCCAAGTCCCACTACTAGAAGGGACCATTGACATGTATTGGCTTTAAGGGCAGAGATTTTAGCTGCTGCCTTCCTGCAAACCTCTAACACTTGTTGCAAGATTTTACAAAAGAAAACACATCAGAGAACAAACTAGGCCAAAAATATCCAACCCTCAAGATTTTGTGAGTTGTGGTTCTCCAATAATGATGCCCTCCACATATGCTAGAATGAAACTGGTGTATGACCTCCAGAGATTGTTCTTTATCTAGACACCTCAAGAGGATTCCTGATGGCTCTTTCCAATAAAGAAGATTTTTATTAATGTAGAATTTGGCTGATTTAAGTTTAATGGCATGAGCTTGACCTGAGCTAAGCCCTGAAGGGACTTCTAGCTTTTGCAAAAAATGAACTATGTTGTAATACCATTCACACGTGACTATATTTTCAGCCAAAGACTCATCCTGCTTTTTCTTTTCTGCTGCTCCCTCTACCTACTCAAAATCTAAATTTAGACCCATGGAATTTATATCTAACAAGCTGCAATTTTCTTCAGCCATAAGTTTAGCTGAGCCTTGGCCTTTGACAAGCTTGGTGGGATTCACCACTATGTTAAACTCTATGAAGTTTGCAATCCATTTAGCTCTCTTCCCATCAATATCTGGCTGATCTAAGACATCCTTTACTGAGGCTGAAGGTACATATGAAACTACTTTGTAATGTAAAATGTAAATTCTAAATGCCTTTAAAGACTTTATGAGAGCATAAGCTTGTTTTTCGATAAGGTCATACCTTAGTTCAGCATCCCTCAATGTTTTGCTGAAAAAGGCCATGGGGTGCTTTATGCCTTCATCATTTTTCTGCAAGAGAACTACTGCAAGTGTATCATAAGAGGAAAAAGAGAAGATACAAAACTCCTTGGTGTAATATGGGCTGATTAGAGTGGGATCTTTCATGATAGCTTACTTGATGGCTGCGAAAGAGCTTCTTGAAGCATCTGTCCATTTTATTTTTGCTCCTTTCTTTAGCATGGAAGTGATGTGCTTTACAAGATCTGCAAAGTTTGGAATCAACCTCCTTAAAAATTTAATCTTACCCGAGAAGGATTGAATGTCCCTTTTTGACCTTGGGATGGACAATGTTTGAATGGCTTGAACTCTTTTTGGATCAATCTTCACACCTTCAGCAGAAACTATGTTTCCTAGAAGTTTACCTTCTTCTAGAGCAAACTGTGACTTCTTTGGGTTGACTGAAATTCCAAACTGTCTAAACTTTAGGAAGACCTTCTTCAAATGTTGTAAATGGTCTTTGTGGCTGTTGGAGAATATTGTTATGTCATCAAGATAAATAAGGATATATTTGTCCTTCTCTCCCACAAAGGCTATGTTCATAGCCCTCTGAAAGGTAGCACCAACATTCATCAATTCGAAAGGCATCTTGGAGTACATGAAAGTGCCCCAAGGAGTAGTGGAGGTGGTCTTTTCTTGATCCTCAGGGTGTACAAAAATCTGATTGTAACCTAAAAATCCATCTAAGAAAGACATGACTCTAGCCCTTGAAACTCTTTGCAGCAAGTGTTCCATCTTGGGAGGGGATAGTTATCCGTTTTAGAGCACTTGTTCAGATTTCTGAAGTCAACACAAAGCCTGATTTCTCCATTTTTATTTCTCACTACCACAAGGTTAGCTATCCATTTTGAATACCTTAGGGGCACTATAATTTTGGCATCCAATAGCTTCTTGATCTCTTTCTCGATCAAAGGAAATAAGAGAGGGCTAATAGGTCTTAGCTTCTGCTTAAAAGGGGTGGTATTCTTTTCTAGTGGAATTTTATGTTGTATGATGTTTGCATCATAAGTTTTAAGATCATTGTATTCCTAGGCAAAAATATCAGCAAATTGCTTCATGAGGGCACAATACTCGGAATTCT
>APFE031248710.1:0-18650 GCA_000404065.3 Pinus taeda
AAGAATGGTTTAAGAACTTCAAGTTCGATATGAATCCCTGCAAAGAATTCTTGAGAGAGGCATATGTGAATGAGGACCTGACAAAGGCAGTGCCTAGAAACTATGTTAAGGAGCATTATGCCCTACTTCTCACTTGTATTCAGAAGTATTTAACTTGTGAGGGAAGATATAATAAAGTCTACTCTTACCACTTCAAGTTGTTGTTACATTTTACTGGTAAAACATCCATAGACATTCCCTTTTACTTGTTTCGAAGTCTGAACAAAATGTGTGACAAAGTGCAATTAAGAAAGGATGACTGTGAAACATCTTTATTTCACCATGGTCTGGTTAAATTGTTAGTTTTGAATGGTCTTCAGAAAATAGGTAGGGACTGAGACTCGTTCATTTTCATGGCGGGTTTTCAAAGTAAAATAGGTCTTACTCCACAGCCAGTTAGAGAAAAAGAGCAGTCAGTTGAAGAACCCACGATAGCTGAGCTTCAGAAGGAGGCTAAGAATAAAAAGAAGGTCAAGTCATAGTTAAGAAAATCAGTCAAGCCACTGGTTATTAAAGAACAACCTCAGCCATCAGCAAAAGAAGAAGCTCAACAGAAGAAGACTGTACCTGGACCAAATGAATTTGAAATAGTGTCAAGGGTGAAGACAAGGAGTCAAATAAGCAAAGAAAAAGGCAAAGCATTGGCTGTTGAGGAAATCCCTGTATCTAAGGCCAGTTTGAGTGATTTTTTGGAGGCCATTGAGTTTGAGCAAGTTGAGCCGGTGCATATTGAACCAATGCACATTGACTTGACACAGTCAACACCGGAAAGCACTAAGAAATCTAGGGCTTCAAAAAGACTGAGGTTTGATGAACCAGGGGATGAATTTATATTCAAACCAAGAAGACCTCTCACAAGAAAGCAAGCAAGGGAAGCTGAGAAACTGCCTAGAACAGAGGTATCTGAGGAATTGCCCAGAACAGAGGAGGCAGAGGAAATCAAGAAAAAAGGCTCAAATAAAAAAGTCATCATTTCCCAAGGAGGAAATATTATAGCCATAAAGGACCAGTTGGAGGCAACTGAAATTGAAATTGCTAAGATGAAGAGTGCCACCAGAGAGGTTGCAGTTAGGTATGCAAATTATCGAAGAGCTGTGTTGAAAGGAAGCAAAAACCTAGTAGGCCAGGTGGATTCAGTGGCTGATGTTTACACATGGACAGTTCCAGCTCTCAAACAGGCCAAAGTCATCAAAAAGACAAACATGCATTTAAGAGCTGAAAACAAAGCCATGAAAAAAGAGGTTGCAGAATTGAAGGCACAGCTAAGTAAATTAGCTGCTAAATGAAATTGCTGATTCCAAGAAAGGTGTTGCTCTAAGTTTTGTAAAATTTTGCTTAGTTCAGTATTTTGAAGGCATGCAAACCCTACTATACACATCCAAGGTAAAAAGGAGTTTTGAAATCAAGTGTCTGAGCAGTAAAATCTCAGGGGAAAGAGAAACTGTTTAAAACAGTTTCGCAGTTTCGCAGCGCGCTACGAAACTGCGAAACTGCTATAGGTGTTATTTTAAAAAACACAGGCAAACAGTTTGATGAAAGAATCAGAAATTTGCAAAGGGAACACCTCAGTGACATGAAAGGGATCAAAGCAAGATGCTACAGCCATTCAACATATGCCAGGTGTACCTTTAACAAAAGGTGAAATCTTTTAACCTAAGTTTAAGATTTTTGGTTATAAAGCCACTTTATTCTCGGTGATTAGGGTTTTGAGGGAACTACATACGAGAAGTTTTGGTTGGCACACCTGTCCATCAAAGAAGCCTCCAGCATATCAGTAACGTGGTAATGCCCTATATTCTTGGGCTATTAAAGACTTAAAGTACCTACTGCTGCATACTCGGTGATGGGGAACCAGAACTGAAAATTTAGGGATATTCTCAGCCAACACGGAGCAGATCAAAGCCTTCAGTATCCAAAGCCAACATGGGACATTAATTGCTCATCTCATGCCATCTCAGCCAAACGAAGAGGAAGCCAATTGTCAAAGCTGCAAGGAGGAATCAATTTATGAAGAAGATAGAATTAGAGTTATAACCAAATTAGAACTCTTTAGAACTTCTGTTAGTGGTTGTTGTATTAAATAGTTTGTTAAAAGAAGATAGGTGTCATTAGTGGTAGTCATCGAGCTCCCCTCATGCTGGAGGAGGAAGCTCAAAGTAGTTAGAGTCATGTTTCTATATATAGCTGAATCATCTTTGTAACAGGGGTTGGATATTTTGAGAAACAGAGTATTGCTTTGGCTTGTGTAAAAACCTAGTTTAGTAATATAATTTGTTGCTTATCTTCTCAGGATTCTTACAATGTTTCAAATGCTCAAGATATGTGGTTTTTCTTTATGTTTAATGTTTTTACAATTGTATGAATACACAATCACTCAGAATTCACTTATGCTGCTCTGATTTCCTGTGTGTATTTGTAAGCTGAGGTTTCAATGAGATGTTGTTTTGAGTATTTAAACATTACATGCCCTGACTTCTATGCATGAGCAGTGTTATAGCTTACTGAATATGATAACTCCATAAGCCCAATGGAAGTCTTTGTATGTCTGTCCAGCCAACATGTTTATTAAATGTACTTTACAAGAGTTAGCCCTCTTATCAACAATCAAAATCAATAACTTTTTTTGAGAGAGCCCTCTCAGGCTAGGGAGGTTAATCCTTAGTCAAAAGATTGGTCTGAAACAGTTACACAAAGTCTACCTGATCAGCAGCCCTTCAGTGCTTGATTTTGTGATAACAACCACCATCTTATTTCTCATACTCACAGAACCACTCTCTATGGGGAGTGAAGTGAAAGGATGCACCTGAGTTAATTAACCATGCCTCGTGATCTACATGTGTACTTGAAGAAGCTAAGTACACATCCCCACCTTCATCTGAGGTGGTTTTCGCCTCTGTAGAAGGAGCATCATCAAGATCCCTTTCCTTTATCAGGAGCTTTAGATTTACAATCCCTTCTGAAGTGCCTTCCTTTCCGTATTTCCAACACACCACCTTTATAGGTTTTCCTGGAGATTTAGATCTCCCACTCGATGACTTATTTTTGTTTATGTTCTGGGACTGTCCTCGTATAGACAAGGCATCACCATTCTGGTTGTCCATATTTTTCCATCTCATCTCCTTCGTCAGTAAGGCTGAGACAATTTCGTCAAACTGCAAAGCAGTTGCATTGCTACCTATTGCAATAACCAGACTATCCCATGAATCTGGTAGAGAACACAAAAAACTGATGCACTTATCTTCATCTGAAATTTTAATATCAACAAATGATAACTAACTTACCACAGTATTAAACGCATTCAAATGCTCTGTCACCAAGTCTCCATCTTTCATCCTCGGGCTATACAGCTTTTTCCGCAGGAATAGTTTATTCACCAGAGACTTAGATTGGTACAAAGTCCCTAACTTGTCCCACAGAGCCTTCACCGTAGCTTCCCCTGATACATTCAGCAATACTGAATCTGAGACACAAAATCGTATTGTGCTCTTTGCCTTCCGATCCAACTTCTTCCATTCTTCATCGGTCAGTCACATTGGTTTAGTACCCGGCTCTACCGCGATCCACTAATCTTTATCCACAAACAGATCCTACATCTTGAGTTTCCACAACTCAAAACTCTGACCATTGAACTTCTCAATCTCTATCTTTCCGCTACTCGCCATCTTCTTTCACCACCTGAATCGATCTCGCAGATCTCCCACTGAACAAGGTCTACCATAGGCCCGAGCGAAACCCTTCAGCAACAAAGGTGTCCCCTTGAAGCAAAAATAGCTCTGATACCAAATGTAGGTTTTAACCCCATACAGAAATTACCTGCATACGAATTCTAAATCACAGGAAAAATAAAAAGGTGATAGCATAACACATAAAACACATATGTACATAGATTTCCCACTGGATCCCAAAATCGGGACTACCAGCTTGATTTTTCATTATGTTCCTTTCAATGTTACAATACATATTTATACATGCCGAAGCATCCAATACCATGGACCGAAAACCATCGCGTCCAAAACCATGGACCGAAAACCATAGGTAAGTTTGCCCAACCTAATATAGGGTCCAAAAAATAATTTCTCGGGTCGCTGCCCCGGACCCCGTAGAGGGGGGCTACCCACCCCCCTCTAACCCCCCGGTTCACTACGTAGGTTAGTCGTGGAAAGAATATAACACAACCCAACATTGTAGGCCTAGGATGACTTGCCCCAAGGAGGGTCGACTTGAAATTTTGTAGACTCTTTGACTCAACATAAAAATCAAATTTATTTTCTTAGAAAAGTCCAAATGGGACTTGACTCAAATAGATTTTCTTCTTGACAAATAATAAATTATTTTTTATTCTTTTGAACATATAAGCATGAATAACATGCTTTGTCCAAAAATAGAATAATAATAATGAATGATAATAAATAGATTAATGATTACATTATGAAGACCTGAACTAGTTATAACTTCAATGCTCCCTCATAACTAGGGAGGTATTCATAACAAATCAACCATACAATCTCAAGTTGAAATATTCACATAAGAAAGGATATGGATTGATAGGCATCAATCATGATTACAACATCATAACAAACAATATTAAACTACCAAGGCTTTGACAAGAAAGATCTATCTCTTCACTAGATCATAGCACAATACTTGGAGGCATAAATTTGGACACCACTGCCTTTTCGAGGCACATACCCCACCCAGGAGCTCACCAAAGTATGTACTCACAAGACCATTTCCTAATCCATTGTCACAATACCTGACACAAGGAAATCTTGGGAATCAAGATTGTTCGTATCTTAGATCAATGTACTTGAGTTACGTCGATTAGTCATGGTCACAGTATAGACCTTCAAAGAATATTGGTCCTTGATGCTTATCCAATCCAACATTCTCCCTATTGATATGAAAGTGGAATAGGTGTTTTTTGCCTCTCTTTCCAAAATAAAATTAAACAAAAACTATTAGGACTATGTTGATACTTTGCAAACATGAAAATGAGTCTTCATAAGCAACATGTTTTTTTAGTGCCCCTTCAGGCATGAATTAGTTCTCATGTGAAATTTAATCATAATGAACATAACACATATAATTCATGTAAGCATAGAGAAAATCAACACAAGGTTTTATGACGGATTTCACCCCTCCTGGGCTACATCTCTAGGTCTGTGAACATGACTAAACCACTCTTCAGTGTAAAATTGAAGTACATAAAGTATGTTGATGACCATGTGTGTAACAGCGCTGGTGAAAATTCCATGTAATAAAAGTTAAAAGCAATAACCACGGTCGATGGGACACTTATTCCAAGCTTAATGTTGGGCAAGACATCCTAGGGAGTGTTCATTTGGTTGTTTATGGCTAAGGAAATTGGAAAACGTAATGGATAAAGATTTGGAAAGGAAAAATGGCATTTTTGGCACAATTATTTATGAAAAAAATGGAAATTAGGAGAAAAAGGAGCACTTTCGCATTGGGGCAAGAAAGGCAAAGAAGGAAAGAGGAAGAAAATATCCAGTGGGGAAAGGCAAGGTCAAGCAGCTACTGTAGGATTAATTGTAGTTATCAACTTGCATGTGTATCTTCCTTGCTACATTTAACATGCATGGGATTGCATGTGGTCCTTTTCTAACATGGCATGGGTTTTTCTAGGTGTTACAGTGTTCTTCAGCCTAGCCTTGCCATTTCCTGATAGCTTAGATGAGATGGGTTCTCACATTTGGTTAAAGTGGGATAGCTGGATTGGATTCGAAACTGAGTGGGGTGGATCTCCAAACTGACAAACACATGGCCTAGTGGTCCCTGAACCGGACTATGGATCGATAAATCCATTAGCCTAGTAGCCCTTGAACTAGACTATGGGTTGCGGTAAAGCCATATTCTGTGCCTCTGTGGGCGTAGGAATCATTATCGGTGATAGGCGGGATATAAGGTAAATCCAAAAGGTGGATTTTCTCTCAGTTGGGCCTAGTAGTCCCGGGATGGGATGTACAATAAAGCCTAGAGAGTATGTCTTGGTGTAGGTCCTATTCATCCCTAGATGGGACTGTGGATTACGGTAAAGCCTGAGAGATTAGGAAGCACTTAAATTCTTCACAGTGTAGGCAGAGAACTCCGGTGGCATCCATGCTTGTTGGTATTTTTGGTGTGTTATATGAGTCCACATTCATGCTTTGAATATGGCACAAGGGTGATTGGCTGAAGAGAGACTTGGTTCAACCAATCTATGGTTGGGTGGAATGTGGTAGTCCCATATTTGGTTGGTTTATTGCATTCATTAATGAGAAATTCATTCTCTTGATTCTCATGTGTAAATGTGTTGATGTATATGTGGATTATATGGATGATATGTTTATGATATTTGTGTTCCTATTATGTTGGTTGTATGTATGTTTTATGACAACAACTATGTATGGCTCTCAGCATGTTCTTACTTGTAAATGAATGGATAATGTATCTATGTCCTAATAGACAATAATACAACAAATGACATGAAGGAAAAATGGTTCATAGCGATTCTCAGATAAGTATGAGATCCCTACACTTAATTTTTTGGTTTACACCTATAGGTTACATGTTGACGATATGTTTGGTGAAATGCTTGACATGGCTTGTAGGGGTTTGATTAAGGTCTTGTTCAACTTACTACTTTTGCATCATTATTTCCTTGTACTTTTACTGATTTTAAGCTAACACTCCATTTTGGGTAGTGACCTGGGCTCTGGTCTTAAAAAAGTGGCTTAAATCGCAAGGTCACCGACACAGAAATGGCAATTTTAGTCTCTGGTCACTAGTAGGCAAGCCTGTGAGAGCAACTTTGGGTTTTTTTATGCTCTCTTTCCCATAGCATGGGAGTGACTGAGGCCTAAGATGTCTAGAACATTAGTGGGACCCAGGGACAGTCTGTCTGAATGGATGACTTGTCTCCCAAGGATTCTAAAGCTGAGGTTGGATGATTATGTGTTATGTTTCCATTGATTCTACTTCCTTAAGGTCACATAGGAGGTGAAATCCAATCATGGTAGCCTCTCATCTCATTTTTACTCTGGTTGGCTAGTTACAAGGGTAGATGTGGGAGGAGGGTGTTACAAAGTGGTATAAGAGCATGGTTCACCCCTTGGACTGGATGGGCGGTGTGCATTGGTCATGAATGCATGTCAATTTCATGTGTGTCTCTTACACTTGCATTCCATGTGCTTGTTGCATTTCATAACGTTAATCATGGTTGTAGTAAGGTTGTCATAAGGAACTTGATGTTGATTTTGTGGAATGCATCATCATGAGTATGTGACTAGTTACAGCCCACGGGGCTTTGGATTGACGGTGAATGGGTGCATTTTTAAGGCACTCCTTGCGATAGGTCACTGGTTCAAATCCCCCATGGGTGCTTACCTACCAAAAAAAAAAAGAGTATAAGACTGGTAACATATTGTTATATGTCGCTTACATGTTGATATATGTCACTTGATTTCATCCTTGTATGTTAGTTTTCATCTTGTATGTTTGATTACATGTATCAGTCTTGTAGGTTTGGTTACAAGTATTGATCGCTTATGCTCGACTACATGCGTCGATGTGTATGTGTAGTTGATTAGGCATTGCTTATGCATGTTGATGGTTGCATGTGGCAATGTGTACAATGGATTAATGGTTGTTGTCATGCATGAGGTCATGGCTTGTGTAGTTGATATGGTCATGCATTGATGACTAGACTCTAGCTAGAATGATGTGGATATGGTTTGGTACTCATGTGTTATATGTCAATATGCAGTTGTTATGCATGTATGGTCTTGGTTATAGTTATGCATGAATATTAGGTCAAACATGCCTTGTGAACTCATTGTATTCAATTTAGGTTATCATGATGCTATTGGTATGTTAGGACGCTATTGTGTTGGATGAGATAAAGCAAGAGATGCAGATCATCAAAGTGAAGTTGTAGCATTGGACCTTGAGGCAAGATCACATCGTCATACAGGTATTGTATGTTTGGCATGCATGTATGTAAGTCAAGGATTTCTATATGCATTAGGTTTATGTACATGTTGTTTAGTCAATTTAGTATGTCCTAAATTGCTACATTAATTATCAATCTAGGAGTTGTAAACTGATGAAGTGTGGCGCACCATATGTGAAAGACAACCTCTTTCTTACTTTTTATTGTTTTCAATTTTTATTTTGTTTTGGGGGTTTTATCTTCATTTATCTCCTAATGTGAATGGAAATCCTATCCTTGAGTTTTAAGAATACTTTAGAAGGAAAGTATGGATATAGATTTTAAGGCAATGATGTCCTCTATAATGATTTCCGGAACTTAACACTTCAGAAGGTCTTAAAACATACTAGTAATAAAATTAGTACTTGAACAAGAATGGAAATGTGATGCTATTCAAATCAAACAAATAATGAACTACTGATCATGAAATCACTATCTCTGTTGCTTATCTAAATACAGAAAAATAAGTTAAGCTACTGCACTCAAACAAATCAAAAACTGAAAACTAATAAAAGTAAAATAAATTCACTTCATTTATAGTTCGATAGATCGCCAAGTAGTCTTTTCGGGGTTAAGCTATGGCTCTGGAGATATTCAATAACATGAGGAATTGATATCTAATTGCAAAAAAATAAAACTTAAATTAAATCACATCATTCATAGTCCAATAGCTCGCCAAGTAGTCTTTTCGGGGTTAAGTTATGGCTCTAGAGATAACGTCAATGATATGAGGAATTGATATCTAATTGCAGAAAAATAAAACTAAAATTAAATCACATCATTCATAGTCTGATAGCTCACCAAGTAGTTTTTTCGGGGTTAAGCTATGGCTCTGGAGATAACGTCAATGATATGAGGAATTGATATCTAATTGCAGAAAAATAAAACTAAAATCAAATCACATCATTCATAGTCTGGTAGCTCGCCAAGTAGTCTTTTCGGGGTTAAGCTATGGCTTTGGAGATAACGTCAATGACATGAAGAATTTGATATCTAAGCTAACTAACAAAGCAAATGAATAAGACTGAAATCAAAGCATAACTGAAATTGAAAAGATAAGAAAAACAAAGTTAGCAGAGAGGCTAATCTCATGTCACTAGTTATTGTAAAAATTGTATGAAAATGCTTGGGCCTAGCTTATCCTGAAACACACACTGATCAGTGTTAGCAAAAATATACAATGCTTGAAAAATCATGTAGAGGAATGAAACGTTAACATCATGACTAACTTATGAAATATACACAAGTGAACAAACTATGAAATATGTGCAATGGAAATAAGGAATCGACACATGAAAACTTTACAGAAATAAGGAAACAAAACCTCAACCAACAGGGGCCCTCTGCACGGCCTTGGTCAACACACTATTAGTCTGGAATTATGCTCACACAGTCATATAAAATAGAGTCTTGTTATATTGCAAAATAGAGGAAGAATCCTCTCGTTACAACAACAAGACCAGTTCACGGCACAGTACAATGACTAACAACAAAACAACATCAAAAACTAACTAGCTCTATGCGTTTGCAAACACGTTATTTATAAGGGAAATTACATAACTGTTTTCCTATGAAACACTTTCAACAGAGGACACTTAAAAAGACAACATCTGTGAGCTTAGCATGATGGTTGCCAAGATCATTCAATCTATCAAAAGGTGGTTGCTAGATTTGCATTGTGGAGGCAGTCTACAGCTGTCAAAATGAACTCATGGATCTAGGAACGGTCTCGGACCCTTCACATGTTTGAAAACAGAGCCCTGTTTGCCGTACAACTCTTCGTTTGACCACCGTTTGACCAAGGGCTTCCTTTGCAAATTTGGCTAAACCAATAGGACCTGATCCATGTCTAGATCATTCCTGAACTGCCCACATGCCTCGTTTTTCTTGATGACACCTGTAACCTAGAGATCAACAAAAAAACCGCGGAAAGTCGAATCCGCTGCGGAAAGTGGCTACATTCCACCACTAATGAGCAAAATCTAATTCAAATAGAAAACACAAAAACATATTTAGAAAACCACTTAAATGCTCTTTTAGAATCAATATGTAATGGTCTTTGATAGCTTATGAGGTACTAGTGAGGGGAAAAAGTCTAGGAAATTGTGTAGGAGAGATGTAGTTTTAGGGCTCAACATACCCCCACTGTGAAGGTGTTGCATGTCCCCATGCAACCAAAACTTTGACCATCCTCCCTTTAGTTCATGTGTTCTGAGACCTCTGCTAACACATCCAACCTTATTCTCTTCTTTCTTGGTACCACTGTCATCCTAGGCTTTCTCATTAGGCACCTGAATTTGAGGTTGATAAGAGCTCTACTCAACCTCCTGCTCTTTTTCTTCAATTTCCTATTCTTCTTCTGCCACAGCCCAAGATGCAACATAGTGTTGTCGTGAATAATTTTATCCAAACTACTGTGTTCCTTCAATGTTTCATTTTCTCTTTTGATGTGTCTATTCAAGACCTCCACTTCAAAAACTTCATGTTTTAGTGATTGGATTAGAGCTTCCTATGTTGTATTAGGCTGGGTAGATGAAGTGTCTGGATCTGTGGCAGTCTTCTCCAACGACTCGATAAAATCATACATTTCTTGCTGGTTTGGATCTATCTCAGGTGTAGTCTTTCTTGGGCTGACCCCAAAATCCGGTTGAAAAGGACTGATCTCAATATCTAGAGGAGTGGTCTCAATATTCGGTTGAGAATGTTGTGGGCTACGGCCAGGAGAGATTGCTGGAGACTATTATGTTGTTTCTTCTCCTAAGTCAATGAAGTGGGCCCCTTTAGTTTGTACTTTCCTCAGTTTTCCTTTAAGTCTGGAGCTTCTCCTTAGATTCTGTGAGCTGGGGTCTCCTTTCTCCACACTTTGTTTTTCTTTCCCTTTTCTCTTTATTGCAGTTGATTGTTCCCTAAGGTAGATTAGTCTTTCAGAGAGTATTTGATCTTCTCCTAAGGAAGGTTCTAGGGTTTGATATGCAGCTTCAATATTTCTTTTCCCCTTTAGTCCCCCTTGCTTCCTACTCTCAGTTCTTTCCTTCCTACTTTCAGACAGCTTCTCTTCCTTACCGGTGTCTTTAGCTATGTTAGCAGAAGTGTCCTGAATGTTCACACTTGTTTTCTTTCTCCTACTTTTATTTGTTGAGCTACTTTCAGGTGTTTCAAGTGGGTCCTGAAAGAAGTTTCAAGTCAAAAACTGTTCCCAAGTATCTTTTCTTTCCTTCAACTATTTTTCAATCAAAATTTGACAAGGCCATGATGATAAAGGTGGGGCTCTATGTCATCCAAGTTATTTTGTACAGTTGTGGACATCTTTTTCAGGCTATTCAACAAACAATAAGGCAAATTGATAGTTTGATTTTCTAGGAAATTCAATAGTAGCCGAGTGTGGTACATGTACATGGACCCAAACCGTCCTTCACATGTAATAAACTTATGGATTATCAATAATAAATTAGTCCACTTTTCCTCTAGAGCATAAACAGGGATTCCACGTTTGAAGACAGTTATATCCATACCTGGGTTACGCAACATAATCCTCCAGGCCTTCTCATCAAAATTTTTGTTTTTGAACCACCATTCCGCTTCCTGTGGGAGTTTTGTTGCTGTCGCAATAGATGCCTCCATGACTGAGAATTTAAGATCTCCAACCTCAACTTCCACGCCATCAAAAGACCTTGCAAATGTCTTCGTAACTTCTTTGTTGTGATCTCTGAATTTCTGGATGTACTGCAGCCACCGTGCCTTCCTTAATACATTTTTCAATTGTGGGTAACCCTCCATGAAGTTAGGCCCGTCTGGCTTTGTTCGCACCAGTAGGCCCATTTCTTCCTCTACCTTAAAAATACGTCTGAGTGATGGACTATGAGTAATGGACTGATGGAGGTGAAACGATTGTGTTTGCAGGGGATGGAGAAGGACTGTGGAGAAAAACCAGTAGTTGTAAATGGAAGAACAAAGAATAGGTAGTGAGAATGAGTTCACGAAGCACAGGCTTATGTGAACAAAGAAAATGCAACTTCAATGGGATAGTATGGAAATAGAGTGAGCCCGGCAGAGCTTTGAACTAGACGGCTGCAGAATAGACGTTAGCATGCTCACAAAATGGCTGCGGAATTTGTGCAGCAGGAAAGAGCCCTAATCAAATTAATTACATCCTCATAATTACCCGATTTAACAGGTGGAGTGTCAAAGTACAATAAAACATGAGTTAAGTTCGGAGACGAATCATGAGGCCGTTAAAAATTAATGCAAGGTTCGTGGTGGAATTATGTAAAGGCCATGGAGCGGTTATGAAAGCTATTAAGGCGAATCATTACATATAATGGAGCCAGTGGTTTCATAACTATATAGAATGTGCTTTAAAATGCTATTCGAAATGAACTTTGCTCATACCTTAGAACTTTACCACTTCCGTCCACTGACCCTTGATTGGCTGCTTCCTGTTGATACTTTTAGGTGCTTCATATCTTCAAAATATTTCCTTTGTCATACCTGCATTTGGTTCTTATTATTATTTGGCTAACATCTGACTGTCAGTATTGAATAACAGAGCATTAGCTACGAAATCAACAATCAGCCACAAAATCAGTTTTTAGATGTGGAAACTGATACAGTGATCATATGACTGAATGAGATGGATGGGAATGAATGATGAGTGAGTGAATGAAAACTGGTCATGAAAAGGCTTTTATTGGCAGAATTTGATGATAAAATGAAATAAAATGAAGTGAAGTGAAATGGAATGAAGTGTAATGGAGTGAAATGAAGTGGAGTGACATGATACTATGAAGGAAATGAGAGGGATTTTTTTTTGGAAAATATAGGGCATCAGAAGTTTCTAATTTTCACCTTGTATTTTCTGTATAAGACTGCCAATCAGTGATTGGTTTTTAGGCTTATACAATTTATTTTTTTAAACAGAAAAGGACAAGGACTAGGCTGGTGGAGAAGAAGGATTCTTCTTCACCAGCCTTATTGCAGAATTATCCTGAAAGATTTTGATAAATTCCTCCCTTGAGAGTGACTTATGATAGACTTTTAATCTATGACCATTCACAATAAGAGGAGTTTGATATTCATCAATGGTTTTGATTCTTACCGCTCCATTGCTAAAGACTTTGTCGATCTCATATGGCCCAAGCCAATGAGTTTGAAATTTACCTTTGAAATCTTTGAACTTGGAATCAAATATCAATGCCCAATATCCTTCTTGAAAATTTTTCTCCTTGATGTATTTGTCATGCCACTTAGCTCTTTGATATTGAACTAGATCAGTTCTTAGGATTGCTTCTCCTCTGATCTCATCTAATTCATTCAAATGCTCCATTCTATTATTTTTGGCTTCTAATAGATCCATTCCCAACTGAACTGCCATCTTGAAAGTTTTAACTTGGAACTCAATGGGGAGCAGGACTTCTTTCCCATAAAAAAAATCATAGGGAGAATGTCCTATTGTATTCCTCCATGTAGTTCTGTAGGTCCATAAGGCTTCAGGAGGCCTTTATGCCCAGTCTCTTCTATGTAGATGAACAGACTTGGTAATGATGCCTTCAATAACTTTGTTTGTAGATTCCACTTAACCATTTGCTTGTAGATGGTAAGGAGTAGATTTTCTGTGCTTGATCTTGTATTCTTCCATCAGCTTCTCCACCAATTTGGATGTGAATTGACCTCCCTAATCTATCATAATTTCCCTTGGAACACCATATCGAGTAAAAATATCCTCATAAAGAAAACTAACAATTGAATGCTCAGTAGCAGAAAATAATGCTTTGGCTTCTACCCATTTAGTGACATAATCAGTACATAGCAATATATACTTTCTTTGTTTAGATGGTGGGTTAATAGGTCCAATGAAGTCTAAAGCCCATTTTTCAAAGGGTTCGATGAGTACCTATGGCTGCAATGACATTTCATTTGAGAGGTTAGGTTTCCCTACTCTTTGGCAGCTGTCACACCTTTTGAGATATTGTTTTGCATCTTTGAAGAGGGATGGCCAATAATATCCTAAAGAGAGGATTTTATAGACTATCCTTTTCTCAGCAAAGTTTTTTTCGCATGGTTCATCATGGAATGCTTTGAGAATATCAGGCATTTCATCTTCCCTAACACATCTTCTGATCACAAAATCTGGCCCTATTTTAAACAATTCATTAGAAATCCATGAATATTTTGAACTCTCCTGAATAATCTTTCTTCTTTCACCAGGAAATATGTGGAGGTAGTTTCCCTGTAACCAAATAGTTAGCTATATCTACATACTAAGGGGTCTTTGTAGTTACTGCAAATAAATATTCATCAGGAAACTTATCCTCTACAAGAGATTCTTCTTTAGTATTATGAATCCTAGACAAGAAATCAGCGACTATATTTTGCTTCCCTGATCTATCTAACACAGTAATATTGAATTCCTGTAAAAATAGGAGCCACCTTGTAACTCTACCATTAGTAATGGGTTTGTTCATTAGATATCTAATTGCAGAATGATCAGTATGAATAAAAGTTTCATAGCCTGTTATATAATGTCTGAACTTATTGGTTGCATGAACAACAACTAAGAACTCTTTTTCAGTCACAATATAGTTCAACTCAATGGGAGTTGAATTTTTACTGGTACAGTAAATGGCATAAGGAACTAAATCTTTTTGTCCCAACATAGCCCCTAGAGCTGTATCTGAAGCATCTGTAGAAATATGGAAAGGAAGTTTCCAATTTGGTCCTCTCAAAATAGGTGCTTCAGTTATTCTTGTTTTCAAAGTTTCAAATGTTGATTGGCAATCAGGACCCCATTTGAATTCACGGTCTTTTGTAAGCAGTTTGAAGAGTGGAGATGCTATTTTGGTGAAGTTTTCTATAAATCTTCTGTAATATCCAGTAAATCCCAAAAAACTTCTAACATCTTTTTGACAATTTGGAATAGGTAACTTGGAGATGACTTCAACTTTTGATCTATCAACTTTAATCCCATCCCCTGAAATATGATGTCCTAAAGCAATACCTTCAGTAAACATCATAAAGCATTTTTCATGGCTTAATGAAAGGTTCGTTTATTTACATCTTATAAGAAATTTTTCCAAATTTTCTAATGCCTCTTCAAACGAATCACCATAAACTATAAAATCATCCATATATACCTCTACACAATCATGGATTAGATCAGAAAAAATTCCTAGTATTGCTCTTTGGAATGTTGTAGATGCATTACATAATCGAAAAGGAAGAACTCGATAAGAAAAAGTTCCCCATGGACAGGTAAATGTGGTCTTATCCTGATCTTCAGGTGCTACCTGAATTTGAATATAACCACTAAAACCATCCAGAAATGAAAAGTACTTTTTGCCTGCTAATGTATCTAATACTTGATCAATAAAGGGCAAAGGAAAGTGATCCTTCAAAGTTGCTTTATTCAATTCCCTATAATCAATGCATACCCTCCATTTACGATTCTTTTTGGGTACTATAACCAAAGGAGAAACCCATCAGCTATCTGAAATTGGGTAAATGAAGTTTACATTGAGTAGTTTTTGGAGCTCTTCTTTCACTATCTCCCTAAGATTTGGATTCATCATTCTCTGAGGTTGTCTGATTGGTCTACTATTTTCCTCAATATAGATATGATGGATGCAAGTCTTAGGGTCAATACCTTTCATATCAGTACACTCCCATGCAAATGCAGTAGAATGTTTTTGCAAGATTTTGGTTAGTTCTTCCTGTTATGACTTTTCCAAATTTTTGTTGATATTCAGTGTTTTACCTGGAAAAATCTCAATGGTAGAACTACCAAACTCTTCCATAGAGTAAAGATACATTTGTCTTGATGATAAATACTCAATACCAGAATCTAACTGAAATTGTGTGTGGTCATATTCTGAAGATGTTTCAAACTTTTCTAATGTGTTCAGAATTTGACTACCTTCACTAATTTCAGAAATAGTAAAGACAGTTTGTATAATGTCTTCATCATTGACCCATTCATTGTCTCCTACCTCTGTAATTTCTTTTGCTGGAGGATACAAATTGAATTTCTTTGTCGAACTACCATCAGAATTGTACATATCCCCAAATCTACAACTAATAAAAGCATCAGTTGTGGCTAGCCAAGGTCTTCCTAAGATGAGTGGGTGCCCTCCTAAATTACTCTTGGGAGCCAAAATCATGAAATCTACTAGATATTCCAAAGAATCTAAGGAGACTGAAATATCTTCTAATACACCATCTGGTTTGATTATTGATCTATCTACAAATTGCAGTAAGGTGGGTGTAAAAAGAAGATTAAGAAGTTTAAGTTGTTCCATAGTATGCCTACTCATAATGTTTATAGCAGCTCCTAAGTCAATCAAAGTGTTTGGAATTTCTATCCCATTTATATGTGTCTTGAAAATTGGACTACCTGGATCCACATATTTCTGCATGGTAATTTCTCCCATCATGATATCTGCAATTTTTCCTACCAGGTGGATTCTTCTTGTATCTCTTGGTTTCCTTCCTGGTCTTTTAAGACTCAACTCCTTTATTGTTTTTGCTAGAATAGGAATCTCTCTAATGGCTTGTAGCAAGGGAATCTTGATATAGACATTCTTTAATTCATCTAGAAAATCATAGTCAGGCAACAAGATTTGTTTCTCCACCCCTTTGTCAATTTGTAATCTTTAAAAGGAGAGCTTCAGCGTAAATCACATATAAAAGACTTTCGTCGACGCGTTTCGAACCAACCAATGTGGTTCATCGTCAAGACAAGATGAAGAAACAGATCCAGATCAGCGTGTTAAATAGACCAAGCAGAGACTCCAACTGCTACAACAATCTAACGGCTACTTTTCCACACAAACACCCCAGTCAAACTTCTTCTCACTAATTTAATATATTAAAATACTATTATATTCATTTAATTTACAATGTTACCCCATTATATATAAAAATATATGTCAATATTTATTAAATTATTAATTCATTAAATTTATGAATATTTTAATAATTTAATTATTATACCTAATTAACCAAATACCCGTTTTTGGTATAATTGTAATTTATTAAAAAAGGTTAAGTTAGGTAAATGTGCTAAAATAGAAATGCCTTATATAATAGTATATATAATTAATAATATTGAAAATATAAATAATTAATTTATTAATATATTTAAAACAATCCTAAAATACGTATTAATTTTATAGAAAAGGTTAAATTAGGTCACAAAATTATTATATTTATTAATTTATAATAATGTATTATATATAAATTAATTATTAATATTAATGTCTTATATACAAGTTAATAATAATTATATAATAATTAAATATAAATAAGGTAATTTATTAATTATATTTTTAAACCAATCCAAAATTAAATTTATTAGGATGAAGGTTATAAATTTAATTATAAAGGAAAAGGTTAAATAGGTCAAAAAATTATATTTATTAATTTATAATAATGTACTATAAATAAATTAGTTATTAGTATTATGTGTAAAAAAATAATAATATGTATAATTAATAATACTAATATTAAATATAAGTAATTAAATAATTTATTAGAATATTTAAATTAATATATATAAGTCCTAAACTAACCATACTATGTTGGGATATATTAATATATATGGGACTATATTAATAGTACTATAAGCTTATAATTATAATGAAGATATTTATTAAATAGTAGTTAGTAAAAGAATCTATAAAAGGGGTTAATTGAAATGTCAATCGATTTAATATTGTTATTCCGAATAAATCCCGCTCAATATTAATAAATTCAACATACACATGAGATAAAGCACAGGAAGAGGCTAAAAAGAGACCGGAAGACACAAAGAAACAAGGGAAGAACACAAAGCACTCAGCGAAAAGCGATACCAGACTCACACGGACCAAACCAAGCCCACACAAAGAAAGCACCTCAGAGGAATAGAGGGGGGGAGGAAGAAACCCTAAGACGACAACGCAGGAATCCAACTTCTACTTACCTTCCACCCATCATCTCTTTTGAGATTGATGGGTCTTCGCTCAATTTCAATAGCTTCCCTTAACTTGCGATGATGAAACCGATCTACCCTGGCAATGACTTCGGCCTCTTCTATGCAGACATGATGCTTAGTTTTATCCACATGCTCTGCTAGAGCTGAGGACTTTATTCTACCATGCCTCAGGTCCGCTGCATGTTCACAGATTCTCTGCTGGATGGAGCGCCCTGTTTCCCCTATATAAGGGGTCCCACATGAGCACGGAATCAAATAGACACCTTACATGTCTTTGGGGTCGACCGGATCCTTTACAGACCTCAAGGAGTTACGAATGGTTCTGAGCGGCCTGAAGGTTGCGGGGATATCGAACCTTCTAAGGATCCGAGCAATCCGATCCGTGGTCCCTTGGACATAAGGCAGATGGACACCTGGAAGGCGTTCCTTAGGCTCTTTTTGCCTAAACGCATTTTTCGAGGCAGTAAGGAAAGCTTTCCGACCAAGGTGCCTGCTATATCCGTTTTCCACAAAGACATCAAGAAGGTGGTTTCTCTCCCTATCCAGGTTTTCTTTATCCGAAATCCTGAGGGCACGCGTAGCCAAGGTGTTGAGAACACCCATCTTCTGAGCAGGGAATTGATGGGAATCAGCGTGAAGATACTGCTCAGTGTG